>DWEI01000434.1:0-22109 GCA_018245875.1 Mysoria ambigua
ACAGTAAATTTTATGTTAAGGTAACAAATTAAATTAAGGGTCCTCGTAGGTGCTTGAATTTTACAAGCTGAATTTTTAAAGGTAATGACTAAAATATATGGTAATGACTACAGTAAAGTAAGAAGTAATATTTCTGGTTTTGATTGTACAATTCACAAAACCAAGTGCTATTATTTAATTTTTTAGTTTTATAATTTAATAAGAAGCGTACTACACTACTCTGCCTATCTCATCGGAAATTACAGACGTAATATTATCTTAATGTATTAGTGCTTCATAAAGACACAAAGATCAGCTTAGATTGTGTTGGCCGGATAGCTATTACAGTTCCCGTCAGCGCCATCGCCCCCGTTGCGCCAGTTATTGCCCCCACGTCGCATTGATCGACGAAAATGTATAAGGACCCCGGACAAAACCGAAACCAGTCGACCTACCCTAATCAAGCGTGAATTAAGAATTTAATCGTGTAGAATAAAAATAAACCTGCAACTACGAAATCCTGACAAAATTCTCTCCAAATTCAGTCTAAATTTATGTATGTTCAATTTTAATACACTTTTTCAGCATGGTTCAAATCTCTATCAAATTATTAATCAAACAGGAAAATTATTATTAATCAAACAGTTTTTTTATTTATATATATTTCTTATTATTTAGTTTCAATGTACACATGTACGGGGGCTGGTATTGTTACTATTTTATGTATCGTTTAACACGTACCATCACGGCTGCAATCTGTAGAGGAGTGTAGTATATTAGCACGTTTCACCACTAACGTCCCGAACCACCGAAGCGGTTAACTATATATGGCAAAAATATTAATAAATATCTCTGAAGCAAATTAAAGTTTGTATTGTGTTCGTTGGCCTGCAAAATATTGATCACTCTACGAGAATTAATCACCATCAACACGATACCATTTAAAGTTAATACGGCTAATACATCCTGTTCCGGTCGCGAGTTACCGGAAATGACGTCAAACGTGCCTGCCACGCGACCGCCGGAAGCAACGTCACAGTTAGATTCAAATAATCATTATGGAATGAAATTAATCTTGTCATCGTTTCAGTCACGTTTATTTTACTCAGAGTATGTATTTTCACAAACATTTGAATTATATAGCTGCTGATAACATATAAGGCGTATCTCTAATCGTAAAATCTATATATAAATAAGCAAAATGAACCTTGTTTAGTTAGGTAATATGTTAAAAAAAAGTGAAACTTGAACGGACATAAAAGTTTCACAATAAAAAAATCATTCGATCAAGCAATATAAAAATAAACACGGTAAAGGTACAAAATTTTAAAAACCAACAACAATGTTTACGCAATTCAATGACACAATATTCGCGAGAGCGAATTGATCACACGATCAAATAAGAAAACGGAAAGACAAATTTACAATTGGACGGAAAGATTGTGAAAGGATACCTTCATTGGTACATCCGGTAACCCTTTCCTACTCGTACATATTCGGATACACGCGGACCCCCAGGCGTCTCAGGGTGACGGGAACGTCCGGTTATTACGTTCAACAACACGGTTTTTAATCATGTTTCGCGATGTTAAAGTAATTTTTGTTTTGTCTTTCTATTTGTTAACCGATATTATACATTAATTCGCTAAAACAGCAAGCAGAGATAGATGTTACTCGAGTTCTCTTGTTATTCACTAGGAACAACAGAATTGATGATGATTTCTTTATGTGATCCAATGCAACTGCCTGCACCACAGTATATACTGCCTCGTTGGTCGTGTTGGTTGCAATTGCGACTGCCGTTCGGAACGTCCTGGATTTACATTCCGGGTCGGGCACTATTGATTTCTTTTTATTTGGATTTTCGAATAGGAGCTCAGAGGCTGGAATTGTTTTCGGTACATGGCAATAAGCTATTCCATAACTATTCCATAACTGGACATAAATGCAACTGATGAAATGTGGGAGTTTAATTTATTCCTCTATCCACCTCTAAGGGGATTATAGGCGTGATGTCATGTTTTATACAGTATACAATTGGTATATACTTACATACTTGAAAACATAATTGAACGCACTTCCCATGAAAGGCTAAAATTTATGTATTCCCCGCTTTCCCACTTCCTAAATTCATAATTCGTGCCTAGTTTAATGACATTTTCAATACGCATGAATATTACTAATACTACATGAATATTACAATACTAAAATTACACTCGTCTCATAAATTCATCATCAACATCGTCCTTAACACAAGCTCGTGCCTGACCACTGCTGGACACGGGGCTCACCAGCAACATATCACCAAGCTCGATCGACTCTTTACCTCCAACCAGTGCCATCCACGTGCGTCACTAGGCGCGGCCTACGTATTCCTAAAATCCTGTCCTATTCTCGCTAGTGCAATATTCTAAAGGCGAGTGTCTACAAGTGCGACGCTGCGAGCGAGTGTGCGCGACGAATCGTGTATTGGCGTGACATGTCAGGAATTTAATTTGCGAATGTGTTAGCGAGGGTGACAATATGTCGAAAGTTGATATGCAATGTACGATATTTTTTTACACGATTTTCATCGAATCGTTCCGTATTTATAATACGCTTTATATATATTTATGTTTTTATTCATTCAGTCTTTCAGCATCATCAATTCGCTGCAGTCCACTGCTGGACATAATCGCCTGACGGAATATGCCCACAATCCCTACAGTGGGCATGCGATCTGGGGATCGCTGAGCACAGCTTCTCGCACCATCTGCGCGGCTACCCCAAAGCGGCCAAGGCATTTAGTTGCGCCCAAGCAGACCGCGCCCTACCGCGAGCCACCATTGTTGTTACTTTGCCGAGATTGCTACTCGATTACAACTGTTCGAATCTTAAAAGTGGAAATAATGAATAACATTACCAATCAATGTAATATTAACTTAGACAAGAAAGCACAAGAAATATTATTCTAAAAAGTTGCATCATAAAAATATACAAAGAATATGATTATAAATTAACCCAACGATGTTAAAATGGTACGGTAAGGCATTATACACTGTCAATATATCGCAATGAATAGATGCGAAATGAATTTATTTATTAACTATAACATGTACATGAAGAGTACAATGTATAAAATCTTCTCTTTAATATGTAAAGATATTCTTAATAGGTCCGATAGTATTATACGCGCCATAGTATAAAACTAATATATTCTTTAAAATTAGGTTAGATTATACGCAAAAATAATATCCACACACACAACACAATACACGGAACAAGGATTCTGTCTATTTAGTTACACAATACATCACAATATCTGATTCACGGACACTGTCCTTGTTTGTGTACAGTTAAATTGAATCAATTCGACTAGTGCCCAAATCTCGTGGAGGGATCCGTGTTTAATAAGGGGTGCGTGGAGTCCGATGACGTCGCGGTGCCCTCGAAATTAGCGCCGTTTGTTGGCTTGTCACCGTAGCGCACGTGTGGACATACTACACCTAATATTGACTTGGTTTCTGTCAAATGCTAAGAATGAAGAGATCAGCAGACGAACGAGCAGAAGTTACAAAGGTATTTGCCGTTCAAACTTCTGGGAGTAACTTCCTACTAGAGTTTATATATGATGGCTAATTAGTTCTGGTAGCAAAAGAGGTGAATAAAGTTCCTAGTTAGTGAATAAAGTTCCTAGTTAGTGAATAAAGTTCCTAGTTAAACTGGTGCCAGGAATGCGAGAAAGCGTCTAATAGTCTCATTAGCTAGCTGTCGGTGACACTGAAAACCCTCGGTACTAAAGACAGTATAATTTCCATTCGTAGAAAAGTCTTAGTCTATTAGTGGTACTTATGTTGTTTTAGGTATGCTGTAGGTACCTACTTAATTTAGTACCATCAAACAGAAGACACTAATATATTTAATAATCATATAATTGCTTAATTATTTGTGACAATATAAAAATAATGCTGCTATTGTTAGAAAAATATTGTTACGTGTTTTTTCATTAGAATATAAGTTTTTATTTACACCACATGGGTACGTGCACACGACTGATATTAGAAATTAAAACTATTGCTTATTCTGCTGAAAATTGTACTATGTTCAAATATTTTTTATAATTAATTACATATAACTGTTATTTGACAGTACAAACGCGGCTGCCTAGCGAGAAGTCCTGAGTTCGGATCAAGCACTATTGGGTTAAGATTTTCTATTATTGGCTCTAGTAGTCAGAATATGTGCCCGATGCATGGCAATAGGCTCACCACCTATTCCATAGTGGGACGTAAACGTAACTGGTGAAACGTACGAATGCACTGCAGTCCTCCGCCCACCTCTTCGACAGTTACAGGCGTGATTATTTTTAAATCATGAAAAAGAATTCATTAATAAATTTCCCTTTAGTTTTTCGTTCCGTTTGTTATCTGTCGATCCGTTCATAATCAATTTACGGTGTTTATACAAACTAAGCGAGTGTTTGATGAAAGGGGTGATCTTGATCTGTTGTTTAATGACGTCACGGTACAGTTCCATTTAGCAACGTTTGTCACCGACGGGATAGAGCGACGCACGTGTTCGCGTTCGAACGGGGGCACGGCATATCAACCACTCGAGCAAAACTCACCAACTGTTTTAAAATGTTCTTACATTTTAATAACGAGAACAAATTACTTAAAATTATTATCAATTTGGTAGTTTTATGCAGAGTAACCCTGATAAATTCCATACAATATTATGTATGACACTGTTTTAAAAGTACGTTTATAGTGCATTCATAGTGTCCGCTATAACTCTGTCCTCATTTCCAGCAAATTTTCATGAGCGGTAGCGGATAGGTTCGCCGTGGCTCTAAATTCGGCCGTCTGTACCTATGAAAAAATAAAAGAAAAGTTAAGTAAGCCAGTGATATCCATTACCAAAGAGTTTATAACAATTATAGCTAAACAACAAATACATTAGTGCATTTCAAACGTCAACTGCTGAACACAATTAGCGTATTAATATTCAAAAATGTCACAGGGCCAGCCCAACAAAGTACACAAAAACTACACAACCGCCACTCGATCGTAGAAAGGAAACAATGATTCTAAAGGGATTGTGAATGGAAGAAAAAAATGAAGGAATAAAAGAAAACAACCGCTAAATGACACAAAGCAGTCGCAATTCGTGTAGAACTGAATACAATGGCAATACAAATCGTGATTGCTGTTGCGGTAAGGGTGACGTTGTGCAAATCGGTGTATGTGTAGAGCTTCAAGCGTAACTTCAGATGTTAGCGATATTTTATATTATTCGATTTTAGAACTTACAATCAAATGGCTCACACACATTTGAACATAATTACTCGATTAGGAATAACACAAAGCACATAATACTCTGATATTTTGTAACCTTTCTTGGGCATTTATTTTGGCTAAAAGTATTATTTAACTTGTTAAACAGTTTCTTGCGATTGAAAAAAATAACTTTTGTATACAAGTAAATATATTTTCTATATAATAGGTAATTTATTAAAAAGGTTTTTTTTTCTCGAATAAGGAATTTGTGTTTTTACACAATTCTGGTAAAACAAAATATAAAACATTAAAAAACCTTTCAAGAATATAATAACCAATATTTCCATTAAAACCGATACAGTGAAACATAGGAGAGGCGTTTTTAAATCGCTCTGTTATGAGGCATCATGCTCTAAATTAGACCACACGTCAAAAATCACCCAACAACTTATCAATCTGAACAGCCCTCGAGTTGACAGAATCTTTGATTGTCACCGCATGGCAATTACCTAATTCGTAATAAGGGCGTCATAAGGGTTCATAAGCGCATGGGAATTTTCCACTGCCTCTAAAGAAACCAGCGTCAAGTGACATCTGAACCTGATTAAGAGCTCGTAAAAGTTCAACTGTTTATTCCTATAAACGTTTTCTTACAGTATTTAAATAACGATTCCAGAGTTTCAAGATCTCAGTTCGTTTATAAACCATAATGTTCTAACAAAAAACTAGTCCTAATCAGGAATAAATTCCACCGTACCTCATTACATTTTTAAGTCTTCTTCTTCGCGTGTCGAAGTTTTTAAGTTTGATCTGTATAAAGACTCTTAAATTATATCGTACTGTACCTCAATAGATCTGCTCTGTTCTACTATATAATTGTTTACAAACTATTTTATTTTCTTAAATAATGACATTAAATATGAGTATGTAAACATATAAAGTTTTATTTTTCTAATTTAGAATTTCTAGTAGTGGTTCGGAGTCTGTATATGTGCCTTATGCATGGCAATAGGCTGGCTATGGCTATACATGGCTCACTACCTATTCCATAGTGGGACGTAAACGCAACCGTTGAAACGTGGGAATGCTCCACATTCCTCTGCCTACCCCTTCGGGGATTACAGGCGTGAAGTTACGTTTTATAGTTAAAATAAGACAGCAAATCGTAACGTGAATGTTTCAAAAAAAACTGGTTCTGCACGAATGATCCTGGAATGGTTCGAATCTCAAACGAAGTATTATTGGATTTTTTAAACTTAATACTTAAATTATATTTTTAATTGAAATTTTATTCTAATAATTCTCGGAGTCAACGGAAGGGTCAGGCAACGGAAATAGGCTCACCTCCTATACCATGTTGGGAAACGTTAAACGTAAATGGTAACGTTACGTTTAAACCTAAGCGGTGAAACATGGTAGCGTACTGCACCTACTCCTGGGCTTACTTCTTCGGCTATTACATAACGTTCAAAAACATTTAGCGAGTTAATAAAAATAAGGTACATTTTTGGAGATACATATATTTGTACACAATTATATCGACACACATTTGCATAGATATAATAAACTGAATGTTACGGATAACCAAACACCGAAGTGAGGCCATTCATTTCAAGTGGACGTAAACTTTACAAAATTATCCTGTATCTGGTTCACAGAGTCGATTCGAAATTGAATTTACAATTTATACATTTTATTGTCATAAAATCCATTTTAATCCGCTTCGAGTCGCCCCTAAATTCGTAGCGACTGAAACAAATTAGCGTTTTCTAGTGGCTTTACTTCTACTTGGAAAACCGGTATGAAATTAAATATTAAAAAAAAAACATATCAAATCTTACGTTTAGTAGGTACTCGTGTACACATTAAAGATATAATAGAACAGTAGAACAAAAGAAGCCTTTCTGTCTGGATTAACATAGGTAATTGAAATACATTTGTTTGAAATATTATACACGTTGTTGACAACTTGAAAGTATCAGCTTGTTTTTCTATCGCAGTAAAAATAAACACCAGCAATATCAAAATAAGATTGACTTCGCCAAGCAGCCTGATGGAAAATTATTGCCAAACATAGTGTATACTCATAATGTACAGTGTACGTTTTAAAAATCTTAACGATAACGGTGATGGCAAATGATCAACACAATGACACTTTGATTATATTTAACAACAGACCAATTTGAGACAGACCACTAAACATGACGGAATAACATCATTATCATTAGATATCTATGACCCTTATTGCCTACAGAGTATAATATTTTGATGCTGTTATTTGACATTAAAAAACAACCACAATTTATTTGCCATTAGTGTATATAGAAAGACATACCAATAAAACCACGGCTGTTTATCTGAAAAGGAAACTCTGAAATTGTTTTCTTCACTCGGGCACAATTAATTTTACAATAAAAGCAAACTTTCCTGGTTGCGTTTGGAAACGAATATAAATTCTGCTTCGCAATAAAGATTGTCTGGTTTACTAACAGTACTGCAACCGTTGTTGAATCTAATTAGCTTGATATTTATAACCATGAATTTAGCCAAAGCTTTTCGTTCAAACTCCTTGTTTTAATCTCTCCTTAATGTTTCTGCTAACCTGCAGATAAGTCTGGATATAAAATATAGCTATTGTCGATTTCTGGAGTATTCTGCTTTAAATTAAGAATATATTGTAAATTAAGAATATACCGTAAAAAATAAATAACTAGTGTCTTTAAGACCTGTTCGTATTTATAATAGCTGTTACCTGCTCAATTACCTGATGAAAAGTGAGATGCAGTCTAGGCTGTGGGAGCAAGCTTAGACATAATAATTTCAACTTATGAATTAACCGACGCAATGGTATTTCCGTCTGTTCAAGATCATCCTGATCCTATTGATCTGAAGTGAATACTTGTAGGGAAAAGTGGTAGGAGTAGTCCGTTTGTTACTCTTTTTACATTAAAGATCAGTTAATTTTGAATATCATTACGTGCGCTTCGTTTTGAACGAGGCTCTAGAAGTTTCGGTAGACGTTTCAAACAATACATTTTATTTGTAATAATAAGTAATCAGCAGAATTGTGAAAATAGGTTCAGCGAAATGTAAGTGAATATAATTTAATACAAGTTTGTTTTCTTTTAATATGAATTTTAGGCACTCTATGGTTTTATTGTTTTTTTTACCTCTAATAATAAGAATTTCTCTTGAAAGGCCAAGATAACTTGGTAACGGCTTAGGATTTAGAAACATTTCAATAATGTTATGAGGTGTAAGGTTTCAAAATAAAGGAGTGATAACGTTTTTCTTACTTTCCTACACACAGAAGAAAGGTCATGTTCAAATAAGCTATGTTTGATCGAATAAATATGATTTATTTATAGGCTGGATTGAAGCGCCCGAAAATCACCCGGAGGCTAACAGAAATGTAAAAAGGAGATTATTTTTATTGAATTCTATATGAAGATTGACTAAAATAAATCTGAAAGATGATATTTCGACAGGGGACAAAAATAACTTTGTGTAATACTACAAACAATTTAAAAGAAATCTCGTAGACGGTCCCAGGCTTATATCCCGCTTAAGAACAAATCTATTTTTTAAAGTCACCATTGATGTTTTCTATTACTCCCTATTATCCATAACCAGCCTATCACCTAACCTATATCCATATATAACCTACTCGACCCATTAACCAGTTTCGAAAATTAATATCTAGTTGTTTTACCTCAAATGTTTACTTCGATTCATTCAGATTCCCTGATAATAAAAGTATCCTTAGCCATATTGTAGTTTATGTTGCACAGCGACCGCCTTGATCTACACTTTATCAGCACTCCATTCGCTCCAAAATATTTACACTTAACCTACGTATTAACACACTACGTATTAATTAACACACGTATTTTATTAAAACAGATTCTTATCATCCCCTGTTTGAATACTTACCAATCACAGTTTAATGAATTTTCAACAGCTTACCAACAATTTTAAAGTGAAACTAAATAAATCAATACACACAAGAGTATGCAAAAAGAGCGGAAATGAGTTCGAGAAGGATATTTAATGACCACCTGCACTGTTCAGTCCGAATAATGGATTACAACAAGTGACAATACTTTCTTGGAAACCAACAACATTCGGAGATCGGATTAACCACAAGCGTGCAACGAGAAGCGAACGAGCTGGACAATGTAACTAGTAACGAGAAAGACATGCGATAACATTATAACATTGTTTAACTAAGCGAAATTTTATTATGACATGCCGACGAGAAATAGTTCAACTTCATAGAACCGTATTGTTGCATTTTCTTAGATAGTTTTCTATTAATTTTACCTCATTGCAGATTTAAAAATTCCTGTAGAAGTATTATCATACTGATCTATTTAAATTAAAGTAATAATTCATTTTTTTATCTTGTACAATTTTTTTTACAGATTTTATCGTCTTATTGATTAGAATCCTACGATTATAAGGCTTTTTAACTCGCGAAATAAACAAGTTTCATCCACAGATTTCATTTTAACAGACTTTACTTATTAAACACTAGTTTATCTTTAGCGGTGAGACAAGCAGTGAAACTGGACAATACGACGCCAGTGCGTCTGTTCCAAAGTGAGGCATCTCCACAGGAACCACTTGTCCATTGATAACCAATTTCTACGTTCATTCAATGTTCTCGGTTACGGCGAGCTGTGAATGAACTATTCTTCTCATTGTCCTCTGTATTGTGAGTTTGAAATCTTTAGTATCGAATTGCAAAGTCAAACTTTAAGCCCAATTGTTGATTGGCTTACAGGAAGCTTTGAAATAAGTGGCTTTTAAATCGTTTTTAATAAACATTGTAAATAACAATTACGAATACAGCATTAATAAATATAATAATAATTTATTAAGTAAGTGATGCGCAAAGTGACGAGTAAAAGGTCGAACGGGGTTAAGAAATATTGTCTAATAGGGGGGTATCAGATGTTTCCGAAACTGGTGTACGTGCATAAAAACAAATGAATGCGGAAGAAACAGAATAGGTCTATAATGATAATTATGTAAAACAGTCCTTAAAAAGGTCGTCACGCGTCCATCTAATTACAAATTAGGTGAAGCCTGTGTTATGGTAGCCAGATAGATAATAACATAAATGTAAAAATGTCTATATACGATGTCCTTATACGATTTATCTAATATACAATTAATTCTAATATAACAGTATTCACTAACAGATACTAATTTAGATAAGGTTAATAATACGTTAGTGTTATGTCTATGTGACGGATTCATATCCACAAAGGACCCATCTTTCCTTTATTATCTTCCTTATCATCACAACGATTTACTTATGCGCTATAGAAAAGGATTAAATGGTTTTATAACCGAATGATTTTTATGAGTTATCAACATTTTTTTATGTAATTATGAACGAACTTGATTTCTATACACATTATTATTATTGATATGAAGCTGTGCTCTCCAACCAGTCTGCCTTGCGTGGGGATTATGGCATTAGTTCAGTAGTAGACCGCAATAGGCTGATGATGACGATAATAGCTATGAGTTTTCTTAATCACATCGTTATCATCAACTATTCAATTATTCCTTCATTACACACATAGTGTTGCTGCCTCATTCGACTGCCCATCGGGAGGTCCTTGGTTCAAATCCTGCCTCGGACATTATTGGATTTTTCTAACTTAAATTTCATAGAAATGCTCGGTATATGACAATATATCCACGAGCTACACTCTTAGCCTATCTTCCGGGGATTGCAGGAATGATCTTACAGATACATAAATCTTCTTTCAGAATTAGGAGATTAATCTACCACGCCGGCCAAGCGTGGTAGATAAAAGTCTCGATTCCTTTATTCTGAAATATATACCCTGATTAGATATACGAATGTTCAAAACAATCGAAAGTTGATGATACGTGAAATCATTTTCGACAAACAACTGAACAACATTCACCGTTCAAAATTTAAAAACGTTTCCGACTTAATGAAGTTACTTCCACCCGTCCACCCTTCGAGAGAACCGAGGGATGGGATTAAAAATTGAAAGTCACTCACAGAAATCAACCAACATCAAAGAAAAAGATTAATGGACGTTAGACTGCGGAACACTACGTTGGAAAGTGCGGCAAAATTAAGTCTGTTTTTTGTATTGAATTTGTATATCTACTGCAGCGCGGATTTTACATCCAATAACTTAATCGCAGGAACTTTTCAAGATATTTTTAGCTCCGTCTAATATCATCGATCGTGTTATAAACTTGAAAGATAATATATTTGCTTATTGACAAAATTACTTATAAACAACAATATACTTAATGTCACGCCCGTAATGGTCGATTCAATTTCAAGATTACCAAATATCTTTACTTCCTGTCATGGCTGAGCACCCTATCATGGCCATGAGCTTATTGCTATACATCAAACATAAATCTTCACTTGGAACCACTACCAGAAATTTCAAGTTAGAAAAATTCAACATTACTGCCCTGGATATTAAGCCCGCGACTTTTAGATCATCAGACGAACTCGTAGCCTCTCGATCGACGAAGCAGTCAATTACTGGCCGTAGTTTATAATATTCATATTGATATTGATCAACTTCTACCTCACCAAAAATGAGTCTCACGAAAAAAAATCTTTACTTTACTTTGACCATTGAGAAATACTCCATCGTATGTATTTCTATGTAAATTCTTACGTAAATAAAACATCTTAATAAAATCTAAAAAAACCTTTTCGTTCATAATTGCTATCTTTACAACAATTTAAGAGTATGTCAGTGGCATCATAATAAACCATTGTGTAGAAAATTTACTTCGTAACACATGTGTCAAATATATATTTTTGAAAATCCCCATCAAAACATCGGCAAAATAATCATTAGCTTGGCAATTTTGGAGTTTCTGTTCAGATTTATTTGAGTAAAACAAAATTACTTGTACGCCTACATCCCACCTGGTTATTTCTGACACACGCTACACAATATTCCCTTGACACGAGCTCCATAATAACCCTTTATCATCCGTCTGCTCATCTGATTTGCGAGGGTGGCTTCCACTCACCCTCCAAGGAAAACCACCCTTACGTCTCATAACATAAAGCTGACGGAGGCAAACAAAATTTCACGTAAAAAGTACCGAAGCAGTAATGTTTGCGATACATTGTTATTTTCGTCCTATTGTTTGCTTTTCTATCGGTCGCGATTTCGTGATCATATTTGAGTTCGTCAGATATTCCGACAATAGCTGAGAAAAGATCTGTTATTTTCAGCAAACAAGCCTCGGCTTTTGTAGTACTTTTTTATGATTAAATTCGGCGGACGTTTGTTGATCACGTCTGCCGATATTTAGGTTTTCATGCGACGATTTTCGTTTTCTGAATTACTTTGATTCGGTAGCACTGATGACATTTCTCGTTAACACATTTCTTTTGTGCATTAAAATTTAAAGCAATAAACATTAACATCAACAATAACTCTTTGTATCGTAACGTAACTTTACGCCTATACTCCCCGAAGAGGTAAGCAGAGGAATGCAGAACATACCCACGATTCACCAATTGCGTTTACGTCCCACTATGGAATAGGTGATGAGCCTATTGCCATGCATCGATCACATATCCAGACTCCGAACGACAACTAGAAAATCTAAATTAAAAAAAAAATGCCGCACGGCAACGGCAGCGGCAGCCGCACCCGCAACCATCGCGACCAACGCGGCATCTAACTCTTCGTAGAATTAATTTTACAACCTTTTTCTAATGCTACTAGTACCTACTTCTGCCAAAAGATACCAACGTTCTAATCATAAATATACTTTCTGTACAAATATAATTCCTTTTCTGCATAAATCTTGTTCATTTTAATAAGTAAAATGTTTTTGTTATATGAGCATTTCGTTAACTCGGATGTAATTCGGAATATATGAAGGAAGTAATGTAACAAGTTAGCTTCCTTAAAGTTACGACATACATTCATTAAACTTAATTGACGCACGAGCGAGGAATTGAAATTAAATCGGATTAAACTTATCTGCGGGTTGATTAAAATAGAGTTTGGAATTTGTGTTATGGAGTATACGATATTAATTAAATGGTAAAACCTAGTATGATCTATCGTTGATATTGAACAATACGTAACAGAAACATTACAGGCAGTCTAGGGTTGTTAGTAATTGCGTCCCACAATGGAATAGATGGTTCGCCTATTGTTATACATGGGGCAAATATTAAAACTCTGAATCACTAGTAGAAAATCTTAATTAAAAAGAATTTGTGATGTTCGACCCGGAAATGGAAACCAAAACCTCCCGATCGGCATTTAAAGTTGCAATCAATACGACCAACGGAGCAGTCATGAGTCACGAGTATGTAACTTTACTATAATCGAGGTTCTCAAAGTGTCTCCACATTGTCATTTAATGATAAAAGAACATTTAAGGACATGCCAAGCTTCAATATTGATACAATTTTAAGATACGTTGCTAACGAAAATATGTTGCTACGAAAGTACGTTACTTAGATAAGATAATTCCAGAATATGAATAACACATACCTACAATGCAATAATTAATTTCAGGCGACGGTTTTAGCTTATTTGTAATTCAGATTTACTTTGATTGGATCAAACAAGATATCCCGCAGTAGCAGCTGGATTATCATTGACAGGTTCTTTAAGTTCTCATGGTACCCTCATTTTTACGCAAAACACGCCTAATAGAGCATACAAGAAACGTGGCCTGAGATACGAACCCTGTGACACTCCCATAAATGTCTTTAGCAATACTGAAGACCGGTACAAAAAGAAAGACTGCAAATAATCGCATTACAAGTCCCATCATAAAACACTTAACGTCCGGGACCTGAAGGCTTGCTTTCAAATTAAATCTGACATGATAATAACGTGAATTGATTCACAATTATTATACTACCAAACAATGTTATTCATCCCTTTTAATATTTCATAAACTAGTTTTGGTGTAAGGGTGCATTTTGTGGGGCGGGGCTAATGTATACCCACCCTATGGCGTTCCTTTTAGGAGTATCAGAATCACGTGTGCAGCATACGGCTCATATTATGGGGTATTCATACCTAATTAATGGGTGCCACTGTAGAGAGAATAAGATGTCTTGATAGTTAATAAAACGTGATTTGAATAATTTTGCTGTCACGTTATAATGTGTACTTTAATAAGCTTTAAAATACAATGATGGAATAAATACATGAAATAATATACTTCTGGATTATTTTAACTAATTTTTAATATTTTAAAATTTAAAAAAAAACTTTATTTTCAATGAACATTAAATAACCTTAAAACCATTTAAAATAATTATATACATGTCACATTATTAAATGTAATATTCATTATGATAATCCTGTACTTACAGCTTGACAATGGAGCAAAATCTCTACATGAAACTATAAAAAGTAACCAAATTGGATTTAATGAGATAGATATTGGGGATGTTAGCGTCCCATACAAAATTATTCATAGCTACTAAAATGCTTCATTCATAAGAATACAGTATTTTTTTCAACTAGCACTGGGGTTGACGGTTCGCCGACAAAAGGGTGGGACGGGCCACATAATTGCCAAAACGCTTCGAGTGAGGCCTATTGTGTATATTTACAATGGGGTGCACTAAGTGGGGGTAGTTTTTGTAATTGTTACTTTTAGGAGATCGCACCCTTCGCAATCAGTTGTAAAGCAGACCTCAAACGCGAAGTACACGTAGCACGATGTCCCGGTCATTCTTAGTAGATACGTTGATCAGCGACACAAAAGACAAAAAGAAAACAGACTTGCCAAGTGACGTAAGCCCGTATACGAATATAATGAGTCATCATCTGGATACGCGTCCAAAATTCTTACCGTATCCATATCCGAATAATCTAAACAATCTCCTCACGCTTGGGCTTCAGCAGCAACAGAGAACACCTGATTTATTCCGACCGTTTCTGGAACACCTCAGTTTCCGTTATCCGTTGATTAACCAGTTTCCAAGACAAACAGAATATTATGAGCCAGTTCAAAGTGAAACGTCAGCTTTCGTTTATTTGAAGAATGAAGATCAAGAGCCAATGAATTTCGTTAGCAGGAGGAAAAAGTCGGTCTCTCCCTACTTACACCATCCGTACAAGTCAACTGCTACATCCCCAGCTAAGAGCCAAGGTCAACGGTCACCATCTTTGTCCAGTGAAAGTAGAAATGGAACACCTAGCCCACCGCTGGCACACCCTGAAGAACTTCTTCCCGGTTACTCCAAAGATCTCAAGCGCGTCCCTCTTAAAGAAGACTCGAGTAAACGTATCAGAACCGCTTTTACTGGTACTCAGCTATTGGAACTGGAAAGAGAATTTTCAATGAACATGTATTTATCAAGACTAAGAAGAATCGAAATTGCTTCGAGACTGAAGCTCTCAGAGAAGCAAGTGAAAATATGGTTCCAAAATCGTCGAGTGAAGCTGAAGAAGGAAGAAAGCCCAATGACATCAATTGACGGAAGAACTAAAAAATGTTGCTGCACTAAGGCCTCTTGCTCGTCCAAAAATACATCGGACTCTTCATGTGAAAACGATCAAGAACATATAGATGTTGTCAGTGAAAATGAGACAAGTTACGAAGCACAAAACCTATCGCGATATTCTTAACGTGTTTAATAAAATGTGAAAACTTTAATGCTAATAAAATGGAGCTCTTGAAAAATTTTATTAAATCAAATTATACTTTGATTAATTTGCTTTGGAGTTTTTAGACAAAATTAGTTTTTCGCTTTCTCTTGTAGGCTTCATTGATTAGAGTGAAATTGTTATTACAGTTCTGTAGAGGCACTGAGAGGACTTAAGTTTAAATAAGGTCAGGCAAATTTATATTACGGATTACATAGAAATTTATTGTCATTGTAAAGACCGTCATAGAGTCAGCTCTAGCTCTTCTGCTATTGTATATGTTGTGTTCACGCCGATGAAATAGCTTGAGTGATGTTTCTGATGATTACGTAAAAACATTTCATTTAGATCATAAATATCGATAATTTATAATGTACTAATATCGTGTAAGTTTTGGTGATATGAAATTAAAATATATTTTCTTAAATATTTACTACATGCTGTTAGTTAATAATAAATTTTATGAATACCACTCACGTTTGTTTAATTTTGTCCTTCTGGAATGCAATAATTTGGTTGCACCCTAGTTCTGTTATATGTACGTCCAAATTGAATGTTATTGTCGTTTTTATTAAGGGACAAAGTATTTTGAGTACTCAATGGAATCCGGGGTGGCTGTTCAGAACATACCTTTTGACAATCAAATTAAGTTGTGTTGCGCGAAATATTCGGAGTATTTTTACTACACTGAATAAATTAATACAGATGAAATTAAAATGGAATAATGTAATATTATTGTTTTTCAGTAGAACAAACGCGACTAATAAAAAATTGATTATCAATTTTTTTAATAAATCTTATACAACTTGAAAAGGTATATAGTATCATTATACATACCATCATAGCCTAAGTGAGATGCCTATTGTCATACACCAGGCACAAATTCAGACTTGGAGATACTACCGTTATTTTTAAGTTATGAGAACCCAATAGTACCCAGAAACCCAGACCGGTGATCGAACCCAGGATTTCACGATCATCAGTTGCCACTCCGCTAACGAAGCGATCAATTTACGTTCATATAATTCTTAATTGCCCGATAAACCTGTACAATCTGTGAACTTGTATTTATGTTACAGAATATAATATGAATTAACAATACTTAATATTAATTTGTCACTCCACTTCATACAAATTACAGTTTAATAACATAAATTAAACGTAATGAGCCTTATTAGTATCTATTTCAACAACCGACATTGGTTAAAGAATTCGCAAACATCTATAGAAATTAAAATATAATGAAAAATAATAGAAGAAGATATTTAAAAACGTTTTTTAGGTATATGCCTTTTAGAGAAAAGGGTGGAACCATTATATATCGAAGCGCTTGTGGCTCTGACGCGTTGGAGGTTTGCAACCGATCCGCAACATTAAGCCTCAACAGACGCAGTCGTTTCTCTGCACGCGTTAACGAACATTACTATGCCTCGGATAGCACGTTAAGCGCTCTCGTGCAAGTTGTCTTTAGACTTTTAATTTATAAGATGATTACAAAATACATTGGAAACGGAATGTTTCCATTAGCTATCTAGATCTATCTCCTAACTAGCTACTGGCTAGCTAGCTCTTTCTCCGCTAACTTTAAATGTAGAATATGATATAGATTTATTAATTAATAAATAGCCCAGCAAACAAGGAACGGTCTTGATGGTAAGTGGTCACTGTTGCCTACGGACAATTGCAACATCCGATGAGCGGCCCATGCAGCATTGGTTTTGAGGGAACCTCTCTTTGTGATTTTCTTGAAGAATCATAATGTTACCTCCGCGTGTTTCAAAATGTCGTAGGTACGGGAATACGTCCAGTCCAGATCTAGAAATGGGATGTAAGAAATTTTATAGCGACAAATATACGATCTATACTTGAAGTTTTGCAATATACGTACAAGTACGTTTCCATTACACTGCATTTTAGTTTATTACTAGCGTAGTTTAGGGGCTTCTTGTGTATAAAAATATGTAACACCTAATTATTAAATCCATATAATGAGTGTATTCATTGATTAATAACCTTCAATTAATGTTACTTTTGTTTCAAATAACTCTGACAATTGTACAAAAAAATATAGATGACTTTGCTTGCAGTAGGAATTATCAAAAAACAGTATTTAAATTTTGGAATTAAACAGATCTACTTAAGAAATTTCACATGACTTGTTTAAGGATACTTAAACTTGTTACATATGTAAGTAGGTAACAGATATTTACATTCTTAACTTAGATTTAAAACAAGTACCTGTCTGTATTTTATAGCCACGTGAACTTAATTTATGCATGACTTCGTTAAACAAATGAAATCCACACTCGGTAGGTACTTCCATAGACAAATTTGTATGTTTTCCTCTCCAATTATTGTAATAGGACGCAACGGTAAGCCCCTCAAATCTCTCCCACGAGTTGATGTTTGCGAACGACCATCATCCGTCGAAAATCAAATAACGTAATTATTTGCCAAGAGCATTTATTATCTGTGGACGCGCTGCCGCGTGCAGTCGTGCTTCACCCCTGCATTGATTACGATAATAAAATCTCAACCGTAATACAAAGCGGTAGATTCGAATTTCAGATAATCATCGTTTTAGAAAATTCAAATCAAATGGTAGAAGTTCTATAACTCAGCAGCGTGAAACTATAGACCAGCAACATTATAATTGCAATTGGTAAACTATCCTTTCGACCTTATCGTAAAGCAGCAAGGAACATTTTATTATGTTCTGTAGTTTTATAAATACGCGAATCCGTAGAACGCCACGCGGCAGATCATTGGTATCTATTTGAACTCGGAAACAATTTTGAATTTGGAATATGTTTTTGATCAGCGCGTTCTTCTTTACGTCCGAGCTGTCATTAAGTGTGTTCGCATTGTTGATCTGATTTATTTGCTAAAGTGATTTTTCGGTCAGCAGTTGGATTCGAGTAGGGTGGGAAAGATTATTTTTATGTGTTGATAACTTTCTTTGAGCTTTTTTATTTTTATTCTCATTAAAACAATGTTTGTTTTAGTAAGCGCTGTACGGTCAATTAAAACTGCGTATAAAACTTTTTTGTTCTACCTATCGTTGATTGTAAAATTATGATTCCTGTGATGTACTTACTTAGTACTTGTAGCTAAATTGCCTAGCATAAAAAGAAATGAACTGAAAAAAAATTAACTGAATAGTTCTACTCATAATTCAACTTATTCTTCAATAGGAAAGTATATTTGAAATATTATAATAGTTGCCATATACAACAAAAGTTTACTAATGAGCTCTCAAAAGCACAATCATAACGTAATCACATGTAAATTCTAATTATACATTTATGTTAATTTTAGCAACTGAAACGCCAATACCCATAACAATAATAATTGAATTCCACATACGCACTCTTGTTACGCTTCCTCTAATTATTTGATACATCCCTCTACTGTTGGCTGTAAACAAATTTATGACTAGCGAATTTAAATGAAAGACGATGGAAAATCAACTGTATTGTGATAGAAATAAGAAAAAGACCCAGCAATTGAACTCGCAAATAAATGTGCAATAAATTCCGCATCACGGTGACAACCGTATGTTTTGTCACTGGTAATAGGTCATGGATTTTAAAACTTATGTTCCCTATTGCAAAAAAAAGCAAAGAAAACCCAACTCTATCTTTATATGCCCAAGGGTTATATTTTCAATAAAAGAAATTTTAGTTTTTACGTCGTTTTAAATCGATGATATTTTTATTAGTTAAATTGACCATCTAACATCAACTTTATCACCAAGTGTTAAAGTTCATATTTATTTGCTGTGAATAATAGTAGATACGTCTTTACAAGGATCAATTCGCATATCCAGACGGGATCAGTACAATGCAATATCATTTGGTGGCGGAACCAACGGATCGGGTTTGATCCTTGATAAATGGAAATTTAAATTCGTTTCAGACAGTTCGAGTTTGGATACAAATTCGATTCGCTTTGCCTGTGAAATGTTCGTTTGCTAATACAATAGAATTATAATCGTGCTTTAGAATCAAAGACACACGTCGGATATATTTAATTCAATTAAAAATAACACACAGCAAATTTAAACAAATACTTATCACGATAAATTGTAATGAATAGACCGGACAGAGAATTTTTTAGTTGCTGTGCAAAAATAACTCAATTGCAATATTCACCAATCTGATTTCTTTGAAGTTAAAAAAATACGGAACAAATTAGAAATGTCAATTATACGTTGCCTTAGATACAACACAATTTAAAAAATATGTCTTAAGATTATATCACTGAAGGATAACAGGTAGTGACGCATCGATTTAAAATAATAAACTATAATTGTATAAAAATCCCAGCAATTGCCAACTTTTTTTATTATTATAAAATTTCTAGGTACGAGCAATATAGTGAGAGTGAAATATATATTCACAGGTCGCCATAATCAAGCACGGTATTTATTTTATTTATATGATTAAATTAAATGTAAATGATTAGAGTATCGTGAATTGGGTTTCAGAATTATCTGCTTTTTATTGCTTTGGCATAGAAACGTGACGATAAGTCTATAATATACGACTGCTGGGAAATGTCTCACCTTTCTGAATTTGCCATGGAACAAAATATACTCAACTGTTTGAGACGCCTATTAGTCTGCTTATTGATGATGATGGGTTCAATTCCCATCCATCATAAATATTGGACCTATAAGAACAAGCAATTATTACATATATTTTATCTCTGTTCAGCTGTTTTTAGTCACCAAACACTACCTTATTAGGCATTATGTTGTTATTTATTTTTGCTCAGTAGAAATTTAGCTTTGCTATCAGAACTGTCTCAAAAGTTTCATAAGCCTGCTATGTTTCTTATAAAACGTAACATCACGACTGAATGTTCTAAGAGTTAGGCGGACGAAAGTAGTACGCACTCTATTATATGTCTTAAGATTTAAATTGCACAATATTGTGAAAGAAAATGTACTTTTGTATGCATATTTCCTCGTATGCATATTTTTCATGTATATTTTGTATGCAATAACCAGCGTATTTCACGTCATATTTTAAGGAATGCAGATACGAGCATATCATAATTCATACATATCCTCTCATGTTTCAGTCATTGTTATAACTAGTAATTATTCTTGAAAATCAATAGCATCATCAAACTAAGATTTCATGTACGTCAACATCATCAACCTAAGTCCACTGTTGGACATAAGCCTCTCTTGAGACTTTATGAGCATATCGAGATGCGATCAAATATCGCGCTAACAACTACTCGATTAACGCGACAGTCAATAATTATTCAATATAATTGGATAGATATTATAATATATTTATTTTACCTTACCTATCTCTTAATTTGATCAACCCTTTATCGTCTCCCGTCGGCCACGGGTCTCAGATTGAGAAGGGTGGAGGGCGTAGTTTCTTGTGTCCCATAAATAAACATTAATTGATACGGACTGTTTAAGCTAAGTTAAACGATTGAATCTCACGGCGATTTACCTGTGGCGGTAAGTCTCCAGACGCCGTCAGGAGCTGTATGAGTTAATTTGGCAAACGCCCTGGGTATAGTGCTCTTGCTCTACATTGTTCTAATGATGTGAGGAAAGTCAACTTATGTATTGTTATATGTACAGAGGACATTTTAGCAAAAGCCTTATTATATTATTAAATTTATTGTGGAAGTAAGGTCATGATGTAAGGACTATTGTTTATTAAATCCATATTTAATATTTTATTTTTATTAGGTGTTTTCAACCTGAACAAAATAAAATTCGTATTCGACGGAAATTGAACCCACTACCTGGATAATGGTCGGAATAACGCATATAACGTCAGTCACGAAACTATTTTCACATAATTCTGCCAACATCACAAATGAAACCTTCCATATCTTTCCTTTTTAAATTTTCCGTGATGATTTTCGTTCGAGGTATATGTTCTTACTTCATTTAATATATTGTAGATGATTCATCACTCGTATATACGAATTACGGTTTCATCGAGAACGAATGTTAAAAAAAATGTGGCTATGGCAAATGACCGTTCGATTTTTTTTGTTCGTTTTAATCGAAAATCAACGACCCCTGTCGTAACATTTTCCATTACATCGGTGTTATTTTACGCGACATTGGCGTCCGATCAATTTGTGGATACACCTGGTCGAAGCTAATCTAACCGACTTTTATAACAAATACACCATTTAAAAAACATAATGTTCTCGCAGTAAT
>DWEI01000435.1:0-22093 GCA_018245875.1 Mysoria ambigua
TAGTGTTCGACCCGAGAATCGAACCCGGGACCTTCCGATCGGCAGTCGCACCTGCAACCAACACGACCAACGAGGCAGTCAGATACATAGTAAATAAATATCTTAGCTTACATTATATAGGACGTTTATTTTTAACATTCTACGCGCTACAGTCATGAAATCAAAAAAGATTTAAAGTATTCAAATTATAGAATAACAATTCGATTCATTCCCTGTGATAACAGCATGCATTGTTCTCTATATTTAACATTTGTATAGTTCACTTATTAACTTTTTCCTTTCCGTACATTCGCAATACAACTATAAGTCAGACGGCTATGTACGTATAAAACAACTGACGGTGTAGCGACTAAACTAACAACTTTAACAAAACAAATCTCGGATAAGAAGCCCGACAAATGAACAGTAACGAACTAATCGCAACTTGTATCGAGTCGAACAATCGGCGAGCAATAGGCCGGCGGCGCGGAGCTAAGTTTTGATTGGCCGAAACTCGCGACTAAATGTTTCTCCGTCCGCTGGTTCATCGATGTCAGCTATGAACCGGACGGGACTTACGCAACTTAATTATTTGTAACTCGATAAAATTACCTAAGGGACTGTTTATTTCTATTTGTCCCTTTTGTCGAAAGGGAAAGAGGAATGAGGACGGAAAATTGTTCCGGCTAATGCGGCTAAAACTTGTAAACGGTTGTGAATCAAAATCACGAAAAGACTTTGTTCCTTATAAGTGTAATAATGGCATGATACATAGTTACAGCTCTCCCAATTAACTTTTTAGTAGAAGATATGATGAAGAAAACAGTATACTATTTTATTATAGTAAAGTAATTTTTAAAATAGAGAAATTTTACCAATATTGACTACTTAATATCGTTTAAGAAACCGTCGTTTAGCTCGACGTATCGTCGCGCGAATATGAAGACAACTGTTCAACTAATACACAACTATTATACATATACAACGAAAAAGTACTCTATTTTGTAACAGGAGCGATTTAATTATTAACTTATACACAGATAGACTTATAGACAGACATTCATATAGGCATATTTAAACACATGCATACGAGTATGATGCATACGACAAACATGACGGATTTTAAGTTCCTCGCATCTTGATATCGCCCGATGGCCGTGATGAAACATGACCTCGAGTATTCTCAAAATCCTGTATGAAATCGATACATAATTTCATCCAAAACTATACCACAAATTTTTAACTATTTCTAAGTGTAATTATTATGCATTAAACCCCGTTTTATACCGTGTGAAACGCAGTATATCGCAGAATAATTTTTGCTGAATTATTACTGCCACTTGTATGTACGAGTGTACTAACCAGTACAAGACTACGATCACCAAGTGGACTACACGCCGACAGGTGGGTCGCCTTCAGGGAATCGCGGCGGTGGGATCCAATTAAACGTGGCGAACGACTGCGCGACATCGTATCGAAAACGTAACGAAACTTGATGTTCCCATAATATACACCCCGCCCCTTGGGGCCGCAATCGCTTGTGGGCATCGAAAGACATATTTTTAATACATTTATAAGAAACCACGTTATTACATATATATCTCGGATATGTCAAAGGTAAGTTTGGTGTATAACGAGGAAACATTGAAACATTTTTTTTAAAAGTAGTTTATTGAAAGCTACATATGATTTATTTTGTTTTTTAAATATGTATACATATTTGTGTTATACATGAAGATTTAAAAAAAAATCTATTTTATCAGATTCTAAGTGTGTAACGTGGTATCGTGTTTTATGAAAGACCGTTGACTATACTAACATATTGTAATATCAAATTATACTATGTAAGGATACCAATCGAACTGGTAGCAATTACTGTAATGTGATCAAGTCATGATCTATACTACAAATGTGTTTACACTTCTTTGAATTCCAAATTGAATAAATAAATATCCTTTTATATTTGAAACAAATTGTATACTAAACGGTATATAACCTGAAACCGGAAAACGTGACAGTTGCAATAAAACAGACAGTCACGAAAAGCGGCCGCGTCACCTTGAAGATGAACTTTTTGTCCGCGGCACGGACGGGCGCTCTATATTACTCAACTCAGTACGCGTAACAGGTAGGTTCGGGGTAAGAGGTTTTATAACCCACGCGGGTGGTGATCATGAGTGAAACATCACTCGGGAATACACGGGATCACTCTCGTTAGATAGCTAAGTTAGGTGAGCTGAGTACTTACATCGATCTCTTTAGGAGTATGGTCAATTTACGTATGGTATCTACTTTTTATTTGATGTCATAAATAAAAAACATTTAAGACTTAATTTACAGGCCATCCGCGTATCCACTGGAAAGAGAAAGTGTTAAACAATTAAATAAATTGACCAATTATTTAAATTACCCGTACCTGTATAAAAGTTTTGATATGCATAGCTTGCTTAGCTTATTCGCTAAAATACATAACTCTATAAAGTTATAATTTAATTCAATTTAAAAATAATAAATAGCGCTCACACTATTTTTATAGCTGTAGGTACAATGCTTCGCGTAACACCCCGGCGTATAAAGCTACGCGCTACGTAGTCGTAGTACGCTACGCGGCGTGCTGTGTTACGTCCTACGGTAACCTGATACACACCGTTCACGGAACTACGATACGCTACGAATTATAAATACTATGTAGTACGATGGATTGTGTAATTTCAAGTACACAGTCGTGTTCCCACGATTACTGGTGAGCTCAGTATTAACATTGTTGACGTTTAAATAATAATAAAATTAAATAAACCCAAATATCTCACATAATCGTCATGTATTCATATATGGCGTGTCTATAAATTTGAGTTACGCGCCCACGTTAAATGTCATATGTTGTGTACCAAGAAGTACATATCTGTTGAAATCTTTCAATATACGCGCTCCTTTATAACTTATATCAGTGTCAATTTTACTCCAATAGTTTGATAAACAAAACTTGCCTTTAGCCCACAGATATTCAACATGTCCCATTTGCAATGTATAATTAATATAAAGGGTAGTCTTTCTTACATCTGATATTTTCTCAATTAAATATGTTAAGATTAATGACATAAAAACGATTGCCTTATTTTTCATAAACGTCTGAGTAAATACTGGCAACAGGTTCTGTACATTTTCTCATTGTATCTACCTCTTGTAAATATCTCCAACTAGCCAATGTAATGCTCTCGGAGAAAATCCTTACAACCCGGCCAGTTTGTGGGAACCCCGTGGGGATACATTATCTCCCAACGGGGAGTCCCATTATCTTTGAACGAAAGAATGGCCCGAAATTGCTATAATCTATATAACCTCGTATAGCAACTCGTTCTTTATTTATGTAGAAACAATGATGTTTAAGCTTTGTTTTACTTAAATGCTTGTTAAATACTGTGACTTTGACTACCTCGTTGGTCGTGTTGGTTGCAAGTGCAACTGCCGATCGGGAGGTCCCGGGTTCGATTCCCGGGTCGAACGCTACAAAATTTTAAAATTAGAAAATTTTCTGCTATTAAATCTAACTAGAATTGTGGTAGTGGTTCTGAGTCTGGATATGTGTCCGATGCATGGCAATAGGCTCACCACCTATTACATGGGACGTAAACGTAGCCGGTGAAACTTGTGAGTGTTCTGCATTCCTCTGCCTACCTCTTAGGGGATTACATGCCTGTAATTGTGAATTTGCCCATACATACACCAGACAGAGCAATCCGTACTATGAACCACTACTAGATAATGTACTTTAGAAGAATCTAATAGTATTCGACCCAAAATTTGAACCCAGATCCCCAGAACCCTACTATACTCCCCTGCCTATCTTCGGGATTGCTGGCGTGTCACTTTTTACGTATATATCAAGTGAAGTCCGAAGTGTTAAATTAAATAAACATACAAAATGATATGTAAACCCGAACCCATCAGTCCATTAGCTGAACCATACGAACACTTTATATTGCTAATGGTTTGATACTCCTAATAACTGTCAGCATTGTACACGCTCCTCCGGGGATATGCTAATACATTGAGCGCGTATTAAATACATACATACGATACACCTAAAACCGGTCTCTTATTCTGTTATATTTGCTCGTTATAATTATGTATTTGTGTGTATAATGTATCCGTGTAAGCTTGTGTATTATGAGTATAATATTCCAGAGTGTTCTTAATTCAAACATATCAACGTTTAGATATAACATTCATAGAGTGATAAAATAAAGAAAGCGTTTTATGTTCTAAGAATAGAGATTTTTAACACTCGCGCGATCGAGTTCCTATGGGACTTGGCTCATAATAATAATAACATTCAATAACTTTATATCAATGTGTTATACAATATTTTTTTCAATACTGAAAGTAATTTTCACAAGTATGAATTTATGTGGCGTCGCGTGCAGTGTTAGTATTATATAGCGTTATCTGCCTACCTCTTCGGGGAATAAAGGTTTTATTTCTTTACTTTTACAAAATAAACGTGACGACGCTTCGTCAAAATGGTTTGATTGAATGCAATGTTTTTTATATCGCCCAACTGCGTACAATTTTCTTCACCTGGAGCATACCGAACCACGCTGTCACAATAGATATTATATCGTGCCCAGTTAAAAAAAATCATTAAAAAATTCCCCCTGAGTTTTGCGATTTTTTTCAATAAAGTGCTCGTTAATCACAAGGCTTCGAAGCATCCCGCCGGATGTCGCCGCTCGAATTCGGCCATCATTACGTTTCAATTAACAACGCCATTAGCAGACAGCACCGTCGCGTAACAACGTTGGTCTGATTAATCAAGCTCGCCTATCAATCATTATTTATTTCCTTTCGAAATACTTGATTTTTTTAACGCCTTAATTAAGGCATTAAAGATTTTTTTTTTGACATAATCAAAATGTACTCGATGAGACGAGACTACGCATAAAGTCCAACAAGGAAGTTATTGTAATATCACGCTTGATGGCAAAGAGGGCAGACAGATAGCACTTAATTACAAGTGCATCAATCTCTACATACCTCTTGCTCTTCTTGTACGTTCGCCTCAAAATATACTGCTTCACTAATAACTAAAGAAAGTTCCATATAAACATACAAATGTACAGTCGTACAAACCTATTATACTTACATGTCTTATCGTAACACCGTGTACTCTATCTTATCTATATGTTCAAATAATAGTACTTACTTTAGACCTTCGTATCTGGAATTGTTAAAATAGAACCCTTATTCACTTTTATGTTCCGGCGTCTGACAAGTCGTTTTTTTTCGGTAACGGCTTCGCCTTTCTTGAGGGAGCCGCGCATCCACGCGTGTGTTCTAATGAGAAACAGTGTACGACCGCGTGTGTGCTCAGTATGTGTATAGTATGTGTCTTAGTATGTGGTTTCCTATTTAATTTATATAATTGAGAGACGAGTGTTAAAGGGAATGAGAAGAGATAGGTATGAATATATAAAATATTGATATAGTTGAGTATACCAATACTTCATGCCTGTAATCTACGAAGGGGTAGGCAGAGGAATGCGGAACATTCCCACGATTCACCAGTTGCGTTTACGTCCCACTATGTAATAGGTGGTGAGCCTGTTGCCATGCATCGAGCATATATCCAGACTCTGAACCGCTACTAGAAAATCTAAATTAGAAAATTTTTGTAGTGTTCGATCCGGGAATCGAACCCGGGACCTCCCGATCGGCAGTCGCACACGCAACCAACACGACCGACGAGGCAGTTGAGTATACAAAAATACATATTTATACAAATGCATATTTATACAAATACGAGTATATCCCATGAAGCAGAGTATCGCGTGCCCAGCCTATAAACTCCTTAGAAAAAACTTATGTCCAGCAGTGGATTTAACAGGCATTTAATACAGATGTACATATAATCCAACTGTTGCGCCATCTATCTGTGGCCTTTAGTACATTTAGTAACCTTTAGTACAATTGTTAATACAACATTATAACATCCACATTTGACATTTCTTTTAAATGTTATTTCTAAAAGTGACCTCTTTAACACATCGGCGTATGTACAAAAGCGTAGATTCAAATAGCAAACGAGGAAAATATTCCAAAATATTCTCCACGAACCGACATTCGCCGTCGTAAAGGAACCAAAGCTACCCTTCAATACGCCTTTAATGTATCAGTGCTATAAGCGAATTTAGCAATTTAGCATAACACACAGCGTACGGTAACACGAGTATAGCTTGATTAAAGCTTTCCTGCACAACTTTGAGCCGCCGGTCAAATTACTTCATTGCTCCAGAGTTCGGTTGCGCTACGGCAACTTCGTGCCAAGTATTAATTTAAGCGCTGCTAACTAATTTGCTATTGATTCAGTAATATTACATTGTTTTATCTTAATTGTAATAAATAACACGATAGAATCTCGTTGCATTATAGTCATATAGTCATTAAAGTCAATAAATTCGTATTCTGAGGTGTGCCCCTGATTGTAAATAGTTTTTTCTATATCTTTTATTTGCTCTGTGTGCTTTCCTCCAGTGCTGTATAATTTAGTTCTTGTTATTTCTTGAAACGGTAATGCTATTACACCTGTACGAGTACGCCAAGCACACTAGTTAGATAGGAGGAAGAGATTTTCCATGTAACGCGAGCGTAAAATGTGATTTTTACGGTTTTCCAGTAGTGTTGCCATGTGTTACGGTTTTGGACGGACGTTCTGATTTTTTACAGACGATGCGGCAGTTACTTTACCCATTTTTTTTTACTTTTACGCGAAACATGTGGGTTTAATCTACAATTATAAAAGATTATTAATGATTCGATTAAACAATCATATTATAATAGACTGCCGAACGAGAGGTCCTGGGTTCAAACTGTTTGCATTTCTTGTATCTATGAGTATTAATTATCGTGAAATATAAACATTACGGAGCTAATTACGAATGCACTACTAAACTGAATTAGACAATTGGATTTTCTTATATTGTTGTCATTTTTTTTGCAATACTACCGTTCTGAAAATAAATGATACAACTCAGTTCAAATCGCTAAAAAATTAGCATAATTCACTTACGTCATGCTTTCACTGGACACGTGTTTCTTTTAAGAATACGATGAATATAGCCACGGTCCGTCATGCTTCCAACATGTAGATATTCAGTGGTCACGCGCTTTGGGACACGTCATGAGGAACTTTGCCTACACAAATCTCCTCGTGATGTGTACCTTCCCCGTTACAGCAAGTGGTTCAAGAGAAAGAAGATATCCAACGAACTACACGCTCACGACGTGTCTCGTTCACCAATCGTCCCAAAATTTGCCACGTAACACCTGGCAACACTAACACCGACTTTTGTTATCTGGTATATCCTTTAACTGAACGAGGTAAATGGCATTAAAATTGCAACGCGTATATATATATATATGTAAATAAGAGAAAATGTAATTACAAAGCGTTCATGATCCGGTCTGGTGTGGTTTTATCGTAATTAATAAATAAAATTAAAATGGTTTTTTTTTCTTAGTTTGCAAAGTTTTAAGATAATATCTTTATACCTTTAGATAACAAGTATATTAAAGTATATCTTTGTTCGTAAATATAACAACAACTCATTTAACGTAACCAAACACGTTTCAGACTAAATAAGTGCATTTTATATTCACGTTTCCCGCACATGGAGCAGGAAGAGAGCGTTTCGCTGTAACACGACTGTAAACAGAGATTTTTACGGTTTCCACTGAGATGGGGGCGCATCCTTATTTACGGGATCACGTGCTCTACATACATATACAAATGTTCAGCAAAAGCATGTACCTCGGGAAATAAATTTATAAATACGAAGACATTAACATTGCCTACGCGACTTAAATTCAGGATATCTTTGAATTTAATTTTAATAGTGATGACAATCTCAGCTACGTTTAAGTATTCATTATAATATTATTGAGGCACATGTTAAGGCTAGTAAAAAATATTCTTCGTTGACTCGTGATTGGCATTAATGAATGTGCTACGTGTACAGATATTAAGATGTATTCCCACGTAGTTCTAGGCAACACATATTTATGTCTTAGCATGGTTTATATGTACATACACTAATACTGCGTACATGTCTCGTTGGTCATGTTGGTTGGAAGTGCGAGTGCCGATCGGGCGATCCTGGGTTCGATTACCGGGTCGGGTACTTTTCTAATTTAGATTTTCTAATTGTAGCTCGGAGTTTGAAAATGTGCTCGGTCCCCTATTCCTTAGAGGGAAGGCAACGTAACTAGCAAAACGTGCGAGTGTTCTACACTCTTCATCCTGCCTCATCTGGGATTACAGGCGTGATGTTACTTTATAAATACTAAAAAAAATATATACATATGACGTCCCAGCTCAGTAACTCATTTCTATACCGTCCTTTGTTAAGCGCAATAATTAATAGCCAAAATTTCGCCCCTCATTTTTTACTTTGAACCACTTCAAAAGTTTGCCACGAGCATTACTATAGACGCTTGAGATTTAAGACCTTCGAACTGTCAGAAACTAGGAGCGATATAATTTTATTGCCGCTCCCTTTATGGCTAGTGAATGTAATGTGAGATACGTGAGAGGCCAGAGGTCGAACCTTCTGGATGGATGGAGAGCGCTTTGTTAAGTGAATGCTCAAAAAAATCACATCTCGCCCTTAAATCGTGATTTATAAAGGTGAAAAATTAATTAATGGTTGTGTGAGTGCGCATGCGACGAAAACAGTATTAATATTTCACCGGTAATATACGATTATATCATCATCACCCCCATCATCATAATCCGATTGCAGTTTATTGATAAACATCCCTGAGGAGTTACGCTCACGCTGGGTGTGAGGGTTGGAAATCGTAGAGCACAGCTTCTCACACCGGCTACGCTGCTACCCACAGGCGGTGAGGGCATTAGGCAATGCCTAGATTGACCTAGATTGATCTCCCACGCTCCGTTTAGTCGACATCTTACGACTCGCATGAAATATTTTATCTCATATTATTTTGTGTGACTGCCTCGTTGGTCGTGTTGGTTGCAGGTGCGACTGCCGATCGAGAGGTCCCGGGTTTGATTCCCGGGTCGAACACTACAAAATTTTTGTAATTTAGATTTTCTAGTAGTGGTTCGGAGTCTGGATATGTGCCCGATGCATGGTAATAGACTCACCGCCTATTACATAGTGGGACGTAAAAGTAACCGGTGAATCGTGCTCTTGCTACCCCTTCGGGGATTACAGGCGTGAAGTTACATTATATTATTTTGTGTTTATTTCATTTAAAACAAAAGTAACAAACCGTTTAGTGTACGAAAGTAAAATTTTTCAGTCACACTTTTTCTTTACATTTAAATGTAATATTAAAAAGATGCTCTCTTTTATTTGGTCATAGTTGTAACTGGTAAGTAATATTACATAACCGTTTATGAAGAGAAAGGAAACTGCCACGTTATATATTCCACGTTTTTATTAAACAAAACTCAACAATAATACCACAAATAACAGAAAAGGAACAATGTAATGTTACAATTTAATGGACCGTGTGTATATTTATAAATGAAGTGACTGTTACATTACAAGCGAGTAACGTTAAGCGACAAGAATTGTACGATAACACGGCAAAACATGTATTTTTCTTAGCGTATGGGATTCAATGACGTAAGTGAAATATAAAATTGTATATCCCATACTCAAATATAATGTGTTCTAGCTTGCTCGCGTACCTTGAAACAAACGGTTAAACATACACCAGGTGTTTACCACGATTTCCTCGTTAAAAGGAATATAAAGCCACCATATTGAAAAGCTATTAATTTTATAGATTAAATTTCTCGTACTGTTACGTGTTATTAACATACATTGCGTACACAATGAACATAGTGCGTGTTTTAGTAAGAACAAAAGACGCAATGTAACATCGTACGATTTTTAACCCTAACAAATGTTAATACAATTACGTTTGCTTTGTCACTTCTGATCGGAAACATCGGCGAGATTACGTAGAGCATCAATGCAATTTTAATAAATCGTATGATGAAAAACATAAACGAAATTCGACTGGATTTGTTAATTAAATGCGGCGCTCGCATCTGTCTGTTTCGAAAGGTATTTTTTTTTCAACAAACGGTACTTAAATTAGTACGAAACTGAAGCAGAAATGCATTATCTCAATATTAAATACAACCTTACAATAATAGTAATCGCCAATGATCATGTTAGTAAACTTTGCTAAATAGTAAAAAAGTATAGTGAAGTATAGTAAAAAATATCACAAAAATGTACTAATGAAGACTACTGACGACAGTTAACGAGATATTTGTTTTAGCGAAGCGTAAAAAAATTATATATTCGTGTGTCAAATAAATTAGGTTAAATTTTAATGTAGGTAAGTACGTATTACAAGGTCCGATATATCAATACAAAATTAAATAAACATTATTAAATTATATTAAAAAAAATTACTAACAAATAGTCAGAGAGACAAATGAAAAAACAAATCGGCCACATCGACTCCGAAATTGCACTTCACATCGACTAAGATATAATATATATTATTCAATTCGTTTTTCGATTATATTTAATTTGAACGCTTATTATGAACATCAGCACCGACCAATCTTACTGCCGATTTATACAACTTACTATGAAACGTTATAAAATCGATTTGATTTGACTTATTTTAGTTCCAAGAATAAATTTAGCATTTCAACAAAAATCATGGCTATCTTAAATTTAGATTTATTAAGATAATAATAGCTGTTCAAATCTAATCTTCTGTTCCGGTGATCCATTGGAGATACTTGAACGATCTGGACTGGATGGGGGTGGCCCTGGAGTCAGAGGTCCAGTTCGGGCGCGGTGTCTGGTAGACTGCCGGCTGCTCTCTGTAATCGTACAGATAAATTAAATCACAACCATTGCTTAAGCAAACGGATATAAAGCCACTACTGCCGCAAATAGAACCTAATTATAATATGAATATAATTATGTATCGTACATAATATAACCTAAAGAGCAAAGCGATAATAAAACAGGAAAGTGCCTCTCTCCGAAGGTTTTAAAACCAAGAAGTTGTTTTCAGTTGAGAAAATGTTAATCGCATTTGCTTTCCATTACACATTGAGCCGTGAAATTTATCCCAATAATAGAACAGGTGCAAATATCATGTATATTGATCACCGAGGCCCAGGTTGAAGCGTCTATAACGCCATGTAACCTTATAAGTCATGTCACGCATGGGATCAATTTATATGATAAATTGCAATAAATAATGCTAACATTAATTGGAAATAAATCAGCTTAGCTGCAACGCCAAATCAACAATGATGTTTTATATATCACCGTTAATGTAACTTCTTTGTAAAGTATTGACGTTTTATATTGTCGCTTTATTAAAACTGATAATGAACAGGTACATTATTAAATGTTACCGAACAATGTCACACGAATTTAAACAGTTCTAAATTACGGATAACATAATTAAATTGCAGCGTGGAACATGTTCATTAACTATAGAAAATTATAATACTATTCCATTTAATATAATGTTCAACATATATTGTGACAGAGTTTACCAAGTATACATAAATCTAGTTGATAAACTGTGTCACAAAATATGTTATTAATGGAATGGTCGATCAACCAATCAAAATTTTAACAGTGATAATAAAGTTGGCACTCGGTGCTCTCTACCTACCCCGTAAAGGACCTGGCGTGAAGATATATACTCGTATGTTTGTATGATAATATAGAACGTTAAAGTTCAGTCTATCTCAAATCGCAGTACAATAATAAATGTCATATTGTATAACAAATACGAAGATGAGACTTCGCAGATAATAATAGACCAATATCCATTGTGATGAATTGTACGAAAGGAATTCTAACTTACCTATTATCAGCTGCGGCACGAGCATGATAAGCAGGCACGCTCGGGTTGTGGTAGGTCTGTGCCTGAACATTGGGGTTCAAAGTGTAAGTCTGCACAGGAGGATGCTCTGATGGGATTGGAGACTGGTAACTGTTAGGATTGTATCTATCAACAGACACTCCTCGAGTCCTTTCTGGTATTGGGGAATCTAAGCTGCTCTTTACATACGAGCTTTGGGGCCTTCCTCGACCCAAAGTACTGGTCTTTGACCCTACATACTCCGCTTCGAAACTCCTTTCCCGCCATGATTGCGGCTTCAACGTCTGACTCCAAGTCGGTGTTGGAGTGTATTCTGTCTTAACATACTTGGGATCCTCCTCCCATGGCGGCCTCACCGATGTTTGTTCAGTTTGAATAGTGGTCTGAGAGGTCTTTTCTGTAAATTCTCTGAGCTCTTTCCGCCATTCCGGCTCGACGGTCTCCACGGGATCGTTGTTATCGTAATAGTATTTGGGCGACGGATCGGGCTGATGTTGGTATTTGGATTCAGTTGGGATATAAGTCGATTCTGGTACTGAGATGTAACGTCTTTCGTATTCGCTGTAGTACGTTTTACGACCAGGCAGCTTGGGAGGTTCGACATTCGATACAGGTATAACGAATGATTGATTGGGCGCTGGAGGTATATAAGATGTGGGTGTTTTCTTTGTGAATTTACTAGCCGCAGGCGTGGGCTTCCAGCCTGGCTTAGAAGCGTCGCTCCCTGGAGTAAAGGTAGCTGTTAGAGGTGATGCTTGATAATAGTTTTGATTGACTGTATCCGCAACATAAGCCGAATCTTGTTCCCATGGAGGTGGAACATACGACGAAGAATATTGCTGTGTAGATGATTGGTAAGTTTCAGCGGAATCCTTTTTTAAGTAAGAATTTTGATTATCAATGCTACTTGACCAGTTAGTAGGTTTCGTAGAATAACTTGGGTACAGATTTTGGGAATAGTTGTTTGATGTCTTGTATGAATCCTTGATGACGTTTTCTATATAAGAAGATTGGACTGTTGGTTGAGGCTGATACTGCGGCTGGGATGACTGATATTGTGATTGTGATTGATTTTGATATTGTGGTTGGCTTTGATATTGAGGTTGTGATTGATTTTGATATAAAGGTTGTGGTTGGCTTTGATATGTTGGCTGTGGCTGACTTTGATATTGTGGTTGTGGTGAAGGCTGAACTTGAGGTGTATTCCACTGTTGGCTTGGAGTTGTAATGATTGTAGGTGTGACGTTATTATACGTAACGTTTTCTTTCTTAGTCTGTTGATACCACTGTTGGTTTTTAGTGATTGTACTAGGCTTAACATTACTAACAGTAAGCACTTCCGATTGAGGTTCTTGCGACCATTGTCTTTCTTCCGTTTGATTACTTTGAGAATTAGTTTGATAAATATCTGTGGGAGGAATTTGACGTTCCACGCTGAGCCTTTCTAATAATAAGCTATGACGTCTTTCCGTCTGTTCTGGAGGATAGACTGGCTGATAAGGTCTACTTGGTTGAGGAGAAATCGATACAGCGTCTCTATTAGGTGCAAAATAGCTTTTAACAGTTGGAATACTTGGTTGTATCATCTGTTCGTATGCTTGATCTAAGGTTTTCGTTGTACGATTAACTGTTACAATGTTTTCAATCCTGTTGTATTCTGTTTGCGTACTTAGAGCACCTAGTGGTTTGTCCGTTGTCGTTGTTATAATTTCAGTGTTCTGAGTATGAGTCTTGGTAAATGAGTCGTTGCCCAACCCTATTGGTTTTATCTCTATATCTATTACTTTCTCTAATGGTACAGATGGTTCTCTCAGTGATTGTTTTTGCTCGGGTGAGGGGACTGGCTTATCGTTTTCAGGTTTTTTATCATCTTCTTCAGGTATTTTGGTATCTGCTTGTGGTGGTGCTTTCGTATTAATAATGATTGTTAATGGAATTTCTTCGGGTGTAGCTTCAGTTTTTTGTACTGTTTCGAGATCATCATCATCTTTCTTGTCATTTTTATCTTCCGTATCAGTTTCTACATTTGCCTCTGGAACTCTCGTTTCTTCCTTTTCTTCACTTTCTTCGGCTTCCTCGTATTCTTCTTCTTCCCCAATTTCCTCCTCGTCCTGTTCTATAGCATCTTTATCATTTTTTACAGACTTAGTTACATCAGCCTCTGGTTCCTCTACCTCTTCTTCAACATCTTCTTCTTTCTCCTCTTCTTCTTTGCTTACAATTTCAGTCTTTGTGATTTCTACCTTAACTTCTTCCTTTTTATCAACCTGTATTTCTTGTATTTGTATCTCACTAGCTTCTTGGATATTATATTCTTTCTCAATATTTTGTTTTTCTACAGATTCCTGCCGCATAGTTCCCTTTTTAACATTATCTTCCTCGACTTGTTCTTCCTCTTCTTCTTCCTCTACAACTTCTTCTTCCTCATCTGATTGCATTACTACTACTTCTTTTGTTGAAATGACCTCTTTCCGCTCATCACTTTTAATTACTAATTCTTCGAGCCCATTTTCTTTTGTTTCTTCTTGTAAAAGCTTTTCACCATCTTCGCTTTGGCTATTGTCTTCCTGCGTAGTAGTTTTCACATTGGAAGTGACCTTGGTAGTTTCTGTAGTAACATGCTCTTCAGTTTGTGTGTCATGTTCACCAGTTTCTTCAAGTTCTTCTTCTTCTTCTTCAACTTCTATGACTTCATCTGCTTCTTCTTTTGACAAAATTCTTTTCTCTGTCTTAGTTGAAATTTCAGTTTTACCATCGATAGTAGTTTTCGTTGTTGTAATTTTTGTCTCTTCTACTGTACCATTGGGTAAAATTTTATTCTCAATTTCTACTTTCGTTTCAGTTTTTGCCGCTGATTTTTTTACTGGTAGTTTCACCGTAATGGCAGCTTCGACATTGGCGTCACCATTTTGATTTTCAGTCACATTCACTTGTTTTTGAACAATTTTTACTTCTTTCTGAAATAAAAAAATAGATATCGTTACATACTTATTAGAAAATAAAAAAAAGAAAATTTAAATTGACATCTTAATGCAGTTTTAGTTACAAAATATCAGGACAATATGTTAGAAAATTACATATAAACTCACGATAATGATTAGTGTATTTTCTATACTTCTCTAATGTTGTACAGTAAGTATGCGTAACAGACAACGTAAACACACATATAGACATAAATATAGTAAATATACAGTAATTTTAAATCAACCTGGTCATCGTCTGTCGCCATAGTATCTTCCAAAGGCTTTATAATTTGAATAGGAACATGTTTATCGTCTGTTACAGCTTTTTCCAATACCTCTGGGCCTGTGTTTATCTCATGCTTAACTTCTGATACGCTTGGAGGACTTTCATTGTTTTCTTTATTGAACTGTATATTTCCAAGAGCCTTTGAACCTTGCGGAGTAACTTGAAAATATTCTGCATCATAGCTCTTTTCAGGAAGTAAAGGTGAAACATTGTCATTACTACCATAACTTATTTTGTTGTCATAAACACTGACTGGCAATTTACTGTATTCATACATTGAGGCCGGTCTAGTATTATTTACGTAGCTATTATTGTTCACGGGTGAATAAATATAAGCGTTTTGATTATAGTTGTATGGTCCATGTGGATCAGTATCAGAAGTGTTGAATGTTGTAGTAACTTCGGGCACCGGCACGACTTTTCTGGTTATCGGCTCATTCGGTGGATCTGGGTTGCTTCTCGTTCGCAGCAACGATTTAGGGTTCGGCGGCAAGTTAAAAGTCGGAAAAACTTGAACAGGTAAACAATTAAAATTAGGTATAGCGATATTCGATGTAATTGGCGGGGATTTTATGTTTTGAACATGTGCTTCAGGAACCCCTTGATTCATTGCATTTCTCATTAACCGTTTCGCCATGCGCTCTGATTTAATCTCGGAGAGGTTCAACCCTCCCGGGGTATACGTGAACGGCTTGCGTTCTCTACTCATGGCACCATGCAATGCCGACGGAGGATTCATTTTGCTGGAATAATTTTGTCTATATTATCACATGTAGTTATAAACCTTACGAGCGATTCACGAGCGATATGAAAATATTTTTAAAACGCCTAAAGCTCGGTTTCGATTTGGCAAATTGACAACAACAGTAAAAAATAGATGCGAGATACTCACGACCGCCGACGTTAGCGTTATAACATTTAACTTCCTCTATCAAATAACTAATCAATGAGTATTGAACTTACAAAGCTAACACTTTAACACATACAGGAACTTAGGTACCACTTTTCAATTTTCACGTCACCCATCAGCTTGCGGCACGGATCGCTTATTTTCGTGATGGAACATGCAGATTATCCGGTCGCAGCGGTTAAATATAGCCCGGGATAGTAAATGAGCCGGTACATTTGAACTCGAGCGGCTGCGCGCGGTCGGCGCGTGCGCCGCCTGCCACCTACTGATGTCTGCTCGCTGCCGCCATGTATTTTGGTCGCGACCCCAATATTAACGGGCGCCTCGTCTACAATTTGTCTTAGCTAAATCGTCACAATAACACTGTGCATTTCCGACAACCTAATAATTATGTTGCAAAATTATCTCGAATTTATGGTATCTATTACATGGGAATAGCATCGCTGACCGATTTACTGATCTGTAAAGCCAAATCAATCGCAGAGACATTTCGTCCTTCAGTCTAACAATTTACAAACAGCTATGACTATTTACTCTGACTACCTACTTTCTTTTTTATTGTGCGGCTTATTTTAATTAATAATGTACATACGTACGACTTCGTTTCGTTTCTTTTAGTCATTGTAATATTATCTTTAAATATAAATATATAGTAAGACAGGTCAATTTTTTATGTAATTTTTTAATTCCTTAAATGACCTACTAAAGAATGTAAAATTTATTTAAATACAAAAAGGAATATTTTGTGTTGTTTTTTCTTTTAAAGTGTTATGAAATATGTATATCGCTATTATTAACAATATTCCAAGAATAATTAAATCATTTAAGAGTATTCTAGTATATATTTTTCCAAATGAAAATCATCTTAGGGATGTTCTAGTATTCTAGTACATACTCATATTTCTCCAAAACAAAATCACTTTAAGGGTGTTCTACTGTTAGTTTTAGCTGCACATCAAGACTGTATGATTTCGTGGGGTTTAACCGTAATGCGCTTTGATTCACAACCGCACTCATAAAGTTAATTCGTCTTATAAGACTCATTTTTATTATTTAGCGATAGACTGGCTTTTTACTGCTAACCCACCTGATGGAAAGCGGATGCAGCCTAGGATGTAGCACGCTTGCCTGAAAAGCGTCCATTCACTCTCCTCTTGAATTGTACGAATCGGACGAGGTTGTTCGGATCAGGAATAATAAACACCTATTGCTATATATCCTGGCTGCATGAAAGGAGCCTCCGCGACCGGCGACTATGTCTGATCAACTCCGACCATACACTGCCCGGCGCACCCTGGACATCGCTAACACCTTCACCACGATGGCTGATGCACATGATCAGCTGTCGACTCAACGAAGAAGAAGACTATGGTAGCATAATTGTAATTCGTATTACGAGACATCGTAGATTTTACTGTAAGTAATACGTGTGTACGGAGTCCCAAGCATCCAAATGTACGTCATAACGTATACTGGCCCATAATGCCCCGCTATACAACAGCCAAGGTTTTACGGCCGCTTGAGTACGATAAATCGTTGAGCCTCAGCCTCGCTACGATAAATCGTTATGAGTTATAAGTCAGCTTGTCTGTGCACAGCTAAATGTCCTGGCCCCACATGGGCAGCAGCGTGGCGTGCGATGCTCTGCGTCTCCCTACCCGAATGCCCAGCGTAAGAATTATGAGCAAAACCTTCTTGAGACAAAAGGACACTTTTCTATGTTCTTAAATAGCCTTTTCTATAATCTATTTGTTTCATGTCTCTTCGTACTTAATGAAATCTGGAACTACGCTCGAAATTCTGGCACTTTCATAGTAGTATATTATTCGATTATATTCGAATTCGAATAACATAACATTGAATATACGATAACCATTGATATTATTAGGTATATTGCATGTCTAAGGCGCTCATCTCCTTGGCACCTGTCAACACCTCGTGCGCCGAGCGGTGCGTAAATAATGTAGCGTACGCATTATCCGTAAAAGGGAAGGAAAATTTTGTATGTGTATAATACCTCTAATGTTTGTATGTATTGTAGTAACTCACATTTCCGAATAATTTTATCCTGAGTAAGAATTAAATCCTCTAAGAACAATTGTAAATAATAAATTTACTTTAAAAATAATATTCAATTGTGTTATATTAAAATTAGTTACGTTTCTTTTCAAACTATGTATGTTTTACTTATTGTAAATAAAACTGCATTAATTTTATAAAAGCTTAACTAAAAATAAAGATTCCTATTATTTCTCTGCTTACCTTAACTTCTGTCTTCACCGATTCCCCTTTAGTCGCCATCCTGAAAATGAAAAAAATAATTCCTATGATGAAAGCGAAATAAACATTTTGACTTACAAACTACTACGTGAATTGTTTTATTGAACGTAAATTAGAAAATTAATTAGAAAATTTCAGCAGTGCTCGACCCGGTATTTGAACCCAGAACTTTTAGATCGGCAGCAGCGCTTATAACCAGCGAGACCAACGAGGCAGTTTTAAATAATAATGTTACAAACAAAACGTCATATTACCAAGTCATTGACGTTAACTATTGTTCAAGTTCGATTGATAATTCAGTTGAAATTTCCATCGGCACGATCATAAGTCCTTTGTATCATTCTACTCTACTCTACCAGGGAACTTGTCTGAGCATAAGAAATATTGAAGCCATAGTGTTAAGATACGTATATTTGCAACATTGACCCTTCTCATTGTGATAGGGGAGACATTCTTCAGCATTTGAATGTAGATGAAAATTTTAGTAAAAAATTGTAAAGTTGTTTCCAATTACAACTTTAACTTAATCATTTCAAATTCCAAACTTGTTATATATCGACCACAAATAAATATAATTGTAAACAAGCAATTATGTTTTTACAAAATAAACACACACTCAGGTATATAGTTAGATGTAATTAGCGCGCTCACCAAATCATAATTTAAACACACGAGTAATACAGTCCTTTGATTATCAATTCCATTCACAGATTAACAGCATTAGCTATCTTCATTAATAATAAGTTGGGAACGTGTTCAACTGTGAGTCGCCAAGCGATATACTATATACAAGCGACAGACACTACCACCCAATAGCCTCACCCCCACCCCTCCAGCACCACATTTATTCTGGTGGAGCCAGTTGCGCTCGCCGGAAAGCTCAATGAAGCTGTAGAGGCCAATAGGGTCACCAGTATACAGATAATTATAAAAAACCACCCACTAGCGAGCAGAAAGTAACATATACAACGATGCTTCTTAAAAAGTAATCTTTAAACATCATCCTAATTTTCTTCTTTTTCTTCTTCTTTTCTTAATAATTATCAATCAATAGATTTATCGTCCCTCTATTGCACACGACTCAACCCCGGCAATATTTGACGCGTCTGATTTTACAACACTTGGAAAACGTTACGGTAAACTTAGACTGCGGGTTTATTATTACTAATTGCAAAATATGGTTACAAAGAATATTACAACAATGGAACAAGAAGTAAATTGTGCTTTTGCGATCAACAACAATTTATATATTGTGTGCGTGCATGTTTAGTGTGTCTATGCATGTGTGCACGATAATTAAATAATAAAGTATTTTTTTTTTATTTTCACTCTGTCCTCGTCCGCTTTACAACACAACCGAAGTGCGCACAACAGTGATGTCAGTTTTGATGAGATTTGATATGCGACCAGCTCGGTATCATAATTTCTAGCAAACTATATAAATTAACGTTGATCATTCCAACGTCATTTAATTTATATATTGATTGGCACAAATGTTTAAGCAACTGTTAATACTCGTATTCCTAATCAAAATAACCAAATCGAAACGCAAATTATTATTAACTAATCATCGTTTCGTTGTAAGTATCGTATTAGATTTAAAATCTATTTTGTCAGAAGCAGTTCGTTTAGCGCAATGAACAGAAAAGGTATGCTTTTTTGAAAAATAACGAACGTCACGCCTTCAATACTCCGAAGAGATAGTGGTGTGTAGTGCACGCCCACATTACATCTGTTATGTTATTTTTGGAAAAAGGTTTGGGGAATGAACCTTTAGGTACACACCAGGCACACGTCCCAACAATGAGCTACTACTAGGAGTTTCAACTTAGCAAAATTCAGTAATACCCGACACGTATCGAACCTAACACATCTCCATCAATAATCGCCCTGTAACCGCACTAAGTATACAATATCTGTTAGTGAAACGTAACTGGTGAAAATCGGTAATATATGTACTATATATACTATATATATCCCTTAGTCTATACCCCTTAAAAGAATACAGGCGTTATATATTTCGTATGATTATTACAGCACATTATAATTTCAATGACCACCGTATTATATTATGGCTACAATATGCATTCACATCTTGCATTAATACGGCTGTTTACGCTTTTAATCTGTTATCGCTTTGATAGTCTATGGTTCGGCCCACTTTTGACAACACTGAACGTTTTGACAGGTCATCGTCATTTTTTTTTTCGTGTAAATTTTTCGATCAAAAGTTGAAGAAACTAAGCACATATCATTCCGCAACAACCGCATGTGATATCACACACCGACATACACCGAGCACAACAATCTAGATGTTTCCGAGGCATCAATCAAAGTCGTTGCAACGTTTTCAAAGAGCGACGATCCATCGGATACGATAGTAATAGAACTCTCTTGGGTATCGAACCGTTGTGCATTAAACTAGGTCGTTATATTAATATTACACATACGATAGAATGGGAACATAATAAATTAATGCAGCAATATTGTATACACACAGATGTACTATATATATTTATTTAGATATAGTTCTATGTCAACATCTTTAAAACCACATACACGCAAATCTCCACGCCAGGTCCCTACGGGGTAGTCAGATAGCACCGAGTGCCGAATATTTCTATGGTCAAAGGCTTGTTATATTCTTATCTTTAAAAGTAACAGTCATCTAAATCTAGCCGCACGTCGCCTGCAAACAAAAATACCTAAAAATATTCTAACACATTCAGGTAGTTATCCATAGGGACGTCGACGAAACTGGTGAAACGAGCGAGTGTACTGCTACACTTCTCTGCCTACTTCATCAGGGATTAGGGTCATGTTATGTTTATTTATATCGTAACACGTTAATAGTGAAGGAAAACATCGTGAAGGTGAAGGAAAACATCGTAAGGAAACCTGCACAACTTGAGTCCCCAAAAAAAAGTTCTCTAAGGTGTGTGAAGTCTGTCAACCCGCACTCGGCTAGCGTGGCAGACTACGGGCTTAACTCTCTCATTCTGAGCGGAGTTCCATGTTCCAACAGTGGAGCGATATAAAGTTCATATCGATTGTTATAATATAATGTAGATATTTTACGTTAGATAACTTTAAAAACAGCCATAAGCGATTCTGTAACACTAAATAAAATGCATCCAAATTAAACTCATGTGCATTGTTTTATACTATGCTAGTGCGATATATGACTTGTAATATGTTTGTAAACGGGATTTATTTGCAAATCAACAAAACAAACACCAATTTGCTTTGCAAATTTAGATTTCGCTTTGTATTTTAGTCGAACAATGCGTTCGTACCTTTGAATATATATTTTTATATATTTATTTGTATCTGTAGTTGTTTTTTTCTGATTAACTAGAATCTAATAATAAAACTTCTCACGTCCGCTCTATTCACACCGACACTGAAGAATTCCTAGCGTTATCCATCGCAACAATATCAACATTTTAAAATACATAAATATTTTAATCAACTTAAATCACAAATATATAGCTTGTGGCCGGTGTATGGCGATAGGCTCACCACTTATTCCATAGTGGGACGTAAAACTATCTGGCGACACGTGATAGCGTATCGCACACTTCAGTCTATCTCTTCGACGATTACAGGCGTAGTATACTCACTGCCTCGTTGGTCGTGTTGGTTGCAGATGCGACTGCCGATCGGGAGGTCCCGGGTTCGATTCCCGAGTCGAACTACAAAATTTTCTAATTTAGATTTTCTAGTAGTGGTTCGGAGTCTGAATATGTGCCCGATGCATGGCAATAGGCT
>DWEI01000436.1:0-22093 GCA_018245875.1 Mysoria ambigua
ATGTTATCTAATTTTATGATGTTCTTACATGCTGTCGTCGCCTATAATTGTACTGGCACTTAGCCTGCTAATGTTAATTGTATGTTTTTCCTTTTACTTGTATCAGTGTATAGTATGTTGGCGATCTTAATAAATAAATAAATAAATAAATAAAACTTTTCACACATGCGTTTCGCGATATTCGTTATGTTCTATTAGCATATATCAATTTAGTTGAAAGCCGTTTTTCATTGAAACATTTCAAGAGATCCAAATATTAGTTTTAGATTTGGTTTTTGAAATCAGAATCATTTAAAATTAACATCAAATACTGAATCTCTTACATGTGTTAGTTTTTTAAGTTACAGGTAATAAAATAATTTTCTTTACGTAGAATTTCATCACATATTTCTAAGTGCGAAATATATGGCAGATGGTATGATTTTCTCAATGTATAAACAACATTAAGCTGTCGTGGCTCCAACGTTAATACACTGATAAACTCAGCTGAGAAAAATTAGGTTAATATGAAACTATATAATATTATGGGCTGTTATGTACAAAGTATTATGGTTCAAATATACCATATCGCGCTGAGTCATTGCCCAACTCACAAGTGCGAGAAATGGGCCCGATGCTGGTGCTCTGGCAAACGTTACCTCCGGCCGCTTGTGCGAGGCTGACATCTTCGCGACAGCAGGCGGCCATATCTCGCGGAGTACTTCCTGGGTACAATAGTGTCGAATATTAATGAAGTCCTAAATTAGATGAATTTCTGAATTGGACTTGATTTTGTTTTCTTAGAACCCAGCCATACTCATTTTAAGAAAAGACATGAGTTTGTTCTCAGAATGAGTAGGACAGAGTCAAAAATCTACCACGCTTACCAAGTGTCCACACGTAGATTTCAAATGCCTTCAACTGTTATGGAGAACTCTAAGAAGGATTCCTCAATCTGGTTTAATTCCTCACCTTTACTACAAATAGTAATTAACCCTAAATTCGCACGAATTTATCTAACGATAGAGGCGGGTGCTAATGTTAAACTCTGTGTCTGCCGAACTGGATAGCTGTTGATATACAAGTATAGGTAAGCAGAGATTAAGGATTTTCACTTGCCACGGTTTTGACTGCCTTCCTTTTATTTAATTTATTTCATTATATGTCTGTACAAATAACCACAATATACATTTGTCATGCTCGCGGATATGACATCACGACCTGGTACACCGCCGCACAAATCCGTTTAAGCCAACCCATCGATCTCGATCGAACGTTGGTTTGACGAAATAAATAACGTGTCGCTGTTGTAGATAGAGCCGCGCAATCGAGAATTCCGTGCATAGCGGCGAGTCGGCGGTAAATCCCGGAGTGTGACAGAATCCCCTGAAATACGTTCGGTGCCGTAAGTCGGTAAGCCGCGCGTTCGGTTGCCGGTCGCACGTTCAGACGTCCAGCTGCGAGATGCTACTGACATAGGTCTGTTCCGTGTTATGCGTGCGTGAGGACAATACGACTGCTTCTTGCTCCCTGTACTAAATCCCATCTGTTTTGGATCGCCGCATTGTTGTATCGCAAAGACAAAGTCAAACTCAAAGTCAAAAACATTTATTTATATAGGATTTGTAATCACATATAAACGTCATTATAGATAAGTTTACGTTAGTTGGGACCGCGCCCACAACTGGGAAGAACTAACAAGAAACTCAGTGGGGTCGCATAGCAGTGTTCCTGACACCTGTTGACGAAGCACTCGGGGATACGAAACCGGACCAGTTCGCTCCACCGCTCCCTTCCAGTGCAAATTAATACCGTTGCACTACTTAACCGATATACTTGAATTGAAACAAACCATGAATATTGTCTTAATTTAGCGGAATTTAATGAAGATAACAGCCATAAATATTTTTAAATAGTAGACGCTAATATAAGTATTTTCACGGAAACAATAATATTATTTATAAAATTTCATTAAAGATAAATCTTGTTATATTATCGCCAAAATATTTTAATAAATATAATTGGAAATTTACATAGATCAGACTTCGCAGCATTCTTGGTTCGGTCATTATATAATGGCTTCATAGCCATATTCATACGCCTACGCTCGGCGGCTACTATGGCTACTTGCACGTAATTATTATTAAGATATACATAGATTAAAATGTTTGAAAGTATCACATAATAATTATTATTTTTTCTATCACCAAACCGAATACCTCCTCGATGCACGGACAAACTAGTTAGAGGCTGGATTATCAAACAGTAGCCGTGCAGAAAGCGGCGCTACCGCTTTTTGCCGAGATAAACTCAGACATTATGGTTTATTTGCATGCGCTGTATATAATTAGTATCAGAGTGGCCGGTTGTCGTAGGCGATTGCGGAGTCGGTTTGAAATGACAAATTCGCAAAGATAGATGCATAATTACATTCTGATGTCGCGCGATAAGCAAGATAACGTAAATGAGTGCTTTTGAAACAGACTACACGCATATTCTGATAGACCAATAACAAAAATTATGTAATACAATTTGTATTTCAGACAATATAAACAACATACAAATATAATTGAATTCAGATCATAACACAAATAATTTCTTAAATAATAATTCTAGTAACTGGTGAATTATGCCACAGGTGTCTATCTCTTTGGGGGTTACAAGCGTGATGGTACGTTAACGTTATAACACAAGTATTTTATAGACTAACATACATTGAAAAACGCGTGAACGTTGCCAAGCCGCACTCGGCAATCATGGCAAACTGCGGCCTCAACTATTTCAGTCTGAAAGGGACCCCTGTTCCAATAGTGTAACGACAAAGTGCTAGAAAAAATATATCTCTTACGAGCTAAGCACATATCTTACGTGCCATTATCAAAAGTTATAATCTTATCACATGCATTTCTCATTATAAGTCCTACATACATAATTTAATTACACTCAATTTCAACGGAATATTTGTTCTCTTATTGTTTATTAAAGTAACAATTTACGAGTTGTATCGCGTGCATCTCAAATTTATAATTTGATAAGATAACAGCAGAATAATTGATAATGCATGAAATATGGCACACGCTAAGTATAAATAAATAATTATAATTACCAACTGATCAGTAAATGTATATTTTTTTGTGAATTAGATTATAAGTTTAAGTTTGTATAGTTTTTGATAGAATTATTGCCGATATTTGGGTATTATAATTACCAGTATTGTTATTAATTTTATTACATGATCACTTCAGTTTTCTTACGGACTGGGCAGGGAAAATGGATCTTACAGTAATAACGGCCCATTTCAAGTATTCGTCGATACCGAAAAGCTTATCGGCCAATTACTTCCTCGTCTTTCACCAGACATTATCTGGCGGCGCTTTTGCTCAATACCCATTTCGTTGCCTTACATCTTTCTAAAGGCTTTAAGTGATCTATTTGCGAGCCGCGAGCCAGCGTATAACTCGTTGGCTCGCCTGTTCACTGCAGTGATTCATTGCCGAGCTAAACTATCCGTCTATTTGACTTTCCATTTTTATTCCGCTATCTGCATTAACTGTAATATTGAGAGCTAAGCCACTAGTTTTCTTACATGGAAGGTGACATATTTTTTCATGTCTTTGGCACGTTGAGTTGCATCAATGAGTTGTCATTTCTATTCACTGAGGTAACCTTGTTTTCCATTAAGGTTTCTTAAGTTTTTTTAATGATCTGCTTCAATACAATTCAGTTACCACATCGATAACTGTACTGTATTGAAGTGGATCACGCCAAAATTTATTTAAATTATTCTGTAGTATCAAAATTGATTTATACTTGTCCTAGGAAGAATGTAAATTATTTTGAAAACCAGCATTAAACCTCATTCCCCATAGAACTGCATAATTTTTCATCTATTTGTACTCTTTTTTTATACTCTTTCATGTATACGTTTATGGACAGAATAGAAAAAGTGCTTTAGTTTTGTAACTGTAGATATGGCGTATTTATTTATAATATTGACACGTGAATATAAATTTGTAAATCCCTTCTAAAAACATTGCGCATTGTGAAATGTAGTATAGATAAGGTTTACATGTATAAAGGATAATTGCTGAATTCTTAAATTTTTGTGCAATACATATGTGCTACAATATCAGAATATTCATTTTTTCCGTACATACTGTCTCCATCACACACAAATCCTGCGTTCAAATGTTACAGAATTGACATTAATCGATGTACAGTTTCTGATATAAGAACCATAACGTTCATGCTTAAAATATAGTAGCATTTTTGCCAGTTGGAGCACTATTTTATAATTGGTTGAGGGGATTGTCACTACCATAAGCGTACTAGAATTAATCACTATCAATAATTCTGTGACTTATTGATACTGATGATCTATTTTTTATTATGACTGCCTCCTTGGTCGTGTTGGTTGCAAGTGCGACTGCGAATCGGGAGGTTCGATTCCTGGCTCGAACGCTACAAAAAAATTTAATTAGAAAATATTCCACCAAAAAAACCTAATTAGAATACTGGTAATGCCTCGGAGTCTGGATATGTACCCGATGCATGGCAATAGGCTCACCACCTATTACATAGTGGGACGTAAATGTAACCGGTGAAACGTGGGAGTGTTCTGCATTCCTCAGCCTACTTCTTCGGGGATTACAGGCGTGAAGTTACGTTTCCGTAATTGTAAATAATGCAAAGAAATAAATTATGTGTACGTACATAAATATTGATCTGTTTTATCAATGAAAGTGAAAATAAATTGAATCAGCTCTAGATAGAAATAGCCACGGCATTAAAATTCATTGGATCGCATTAACCACACTGATTAACCGGATCAGTGAATAAATTAAATTAAACCGGGCATCAAACATGGGGCGGATACGCGAATAATTTTAGCGGATGCACGCCACGAGTGTTTCTCGCATTTGTTTGGAATTTATTCACGCCTGCCTAACCTCCAGGCGACCGGGTGTGAGTGAGGGTGTCTAAATATGTTTTATGTGTTATATCAGTCCACAGTTGTTTGTTACTTTTTGGAGGATTTTGTAAAAAATATCTATTATACTGACTGTCTCGTTGGTTGAGTAGTTACGATTGCGCTTGTCACTCGCTGGGTTCAAATCCCGCGTCAGCTTCTGTTGGAGTTTTCTAAATAAAAATTCTTGTTGAAATTGCTCCCAGTGGCTTTGTGTTAGCGGAGTTTGTACTTGGGCTCGGTGTATGTATTATTATTATTAATATTATGCTACCTTAGTATACACTGAATCACGTAAATCTGAAAAATGGTTAGAAGTTATGTTATATTTAAGCAAAAATATTAATATCATCATTATTGACTCTTACATCGGTCCTCATGTTGCCACGGGAACACAACAAAATGTGTAATAGCCTGATTTAATTAAAAATAAATAGTTTTGTCACTTGTATCTGTTCAGTCGACATTCATATAACTCTATTAATTTTTCGAGCGTATCACAGCGCTACGAACTAGGCGTCTCTACATCGGCGCCAAGTATTAGCGCATTGACCGAATATAATCAGCTGAATCATTCGCGAACGCATACGGTTTTACTTAACATTCCTATCGGATGCTATTCGCGTAATTACTTAAATAAATCATTTCGCGTACCTACGCGATGTCTATTCGATACTCTTCTTGGTCGAACGATTGACTGTGACGGTGTCTCTATTTATAGAGCTGTGCGAGTTGAATGTCTACTAGACGAAATATTTGTTTGTATTTTGATACAGATGCCGATGAATCAGGAACTTTTCTATACTAATACCCCTACACTTACCCTCCTCGGCGAAAACAATAAACAAATAAATTTATATCTGACCACCTCGATGGTAGAGTGGTTGCAAGTGCAACTGCTAACTGAGAGCCCCCCGGGGTCCATTCCCGGGTCGGGTATTCTTGGATTTTCTGACTCGACACTTCAAGTAGTGACACGAAGTCTTTATTCGTGGCCGGTTTATGGCACACCACTATTTCATGATGGAACGTGTCTAACTGGTAAAATTTTTCTACTATACTCCTCTGCCTACCACTTCGGGATTCGCAGATGTGGAGTTGCCTTTCAATTAATGTATACTGGCCGCTACATCCGTTGAAAGTGCAAATGATATATTTCAGCTCATCTATAAATCCTCAATAGAGAGGCGATAAAGGCGTAGCAACAGTATTGTCTGGATGTAGACTGAACGGATTTCCGCTGCTTATAACTAATGCGTCTATTTGTTGCTGTAACCCTTTGTACTGTCTGGCTCGTCGGTCCAGTGGTCAGTTAACCTAGCCTCTTGGGTTCGCTTCCCACCCAGAACAAATGTTTCTTGTAATCAATCCACGTATTAGTTCCATGTATCGGCGTACAAAAATACTATTTTTATTCAGGTTATAACCAATATAATTAATGTAAAGAATTAATTAAATCACTATAAATTATGTAGATATTATTCAACGGCGTTTTAATCCTATTAAATATGCTATGATGATTCAATTATTTTAAATTACATAGGCGTGAACTGGTCAATTAAAAAAAAACGTAACATTGTTATTCGTGGTGCGTATTATGAATTTATGGCGTCATTTACATACAGTTGACTATTTTTAATATGATCGGTATCAATAGGCATAATGTTAATAGATCCAAATGCCGAAAAAGACCGAAATTGACCGATTGTAGACGAATCCCGCTTTGTAAGGATAGCAATATTTGGCACTTGGTATAAGTTGAGATTATTTGGGCAATAATAATACGATCGTTATGCTAATAGGCTTCAGTTACCTATGTGATGTGATTAAATGGTCACACACACACGTCCATAAGGGAAACTCCGCTCACTGGGCGTTAAAGAAAAATGCGATGTTTTTGTGCTCGTGAACCGTGAATCGAGATAAGAATTGAACAAATTTGTTCTAAGAGTCGCGTGTAAATTTGGTTAAATTCGTCGGGCTATTTCCGACCAAGGTCTCTCGGGTTCAACGCGCCGTATAGGGCGACACACGGACGGTAACTGATGGTGTCACCGGCTGAGTTGCCAGCGGGATATAGTACTGTAGCATAAAAATAAAGAAACAATTGAAGTTTTTTTTTTATTTTAGACAGCAGAGTACTTTCTTGATGTTAATATCTAATATGGTGTACACGTACAGGAGTAAAGAAATCTTAATAACTAAAACACATCAGTAATGCTATAAGTTTTAACTCAATTAATATGTTTTTAACTCGTCGCATACCACCACACCATACTTTATATACAAAGCTCAGCTAAATAAGTTTACCAAATTTTAAAGTATCGCCAAAAATATTTTGAACATTTGTTAATGTTTGCGTGCGTCTTCCCTCGACTAGCTAACACATTGCTTAGTTTTCTCAAGCTTCTACTAACACTGCCGAAATAGCCAGTCAATATTATTACATATTAACTTATTTTATTTTAATGGCCCTCACCAGAGGCCGTGTGGGGGCAGAAACAACTAAGTTAACTATATTTGTGTCTTCTTTATGTTCATTCGAGACATTATTGTTATTATAAATTATGTTCTACGAACATTTATTTCACTCAGAGGCAGGTTATGAGCCTCTGCGGAAATTCAGACAATGCTATAATTCCTGAACTCCAAATTTACTCGCGAAATAAAACGTATTTATATACTATATAGTAACGCGTACAATATTATAAAATTTCCTTGTGCTCAGTATTTCCATATTTTGTCTTTTTTTCCAAATTATACTCATTTTATTTAAATGTAATATACATGCATATATACATATATTATTGTGACGAAATAATTTATTTTTTTGTCACTTAAGCCTTTCAATAAATTTCCTTAATTTCTAAATTTCAAATTAATCTGGCAACCCTGGATATCGATTAATATATAAAGTTTGTGTTACCTCTCTTTATTCTATGCGGCACACATATTGTAACGTTACGTTACGGAACATGATTTATGAGGGAGCCAACTGACAGTCTGTTGACCCTTTTTTGGGAAATCTTTGCTTTGTGATACCGCGACACCGCTGCGCAATAAGGTGCCGTTCTCAATAAAGATGATGAGCCATTGAGAACAATATGGTGTGAAACATGTGGCTATTTGTTACAAGAGTTTCAAGTGTGGCTCAAGCCGTCGGTGTCTTGTGAAGGACCAAGAGCAAGAATTTCTCGGGATATTTATGTGTATCTTCAAAACACTGCTGTCAATATTAATTACGTAACATCACGCGTGTTATCCTCGAAGATGTAGGCAGAGGAGTGTTATACACTCCTATAAGTTTACGTCCTAATATGGAATAAGTGGTGAGCCTATTGCCATACACCGGACACAAATCCAGTTTAATCCAGACTCCAAACCGCTACTAGAAAATCTGAATTAGAACGGTTTGTAGTGCTCGAGAATTGAACCCAGGACCTGATGATCGGCAACTGTGCTTGCAACCATCAAAGCAGTAAATAATAACTAAAATGCTATTTGATTCTTCCTAATATGACGACATTTGAATTATATTTTTTAAACCCGCACTCGTTAAAAATATGTGATCATAAATCCCTTTACCGCCATAAATAACGAATAATTATTTACTTGGCCGGCAGTATTTTCAATGCAAACAAGCTCTGTACCACCGATATCACGAATTCATGCAAACATTTTTCAGGCGGCTCGCTCTGAGCACGCGTGCACAGTACATTACCAACGTGTGACGTTAATTATGACAGCGCGGTATGCAGTTAGTAAACATTTTTATCATTGTTAGCTGGAGAATTGCATAACTTTTTGCTAAAATATTCGCAAAATCAAACATTTTGTAATATATCTAACTACAGTGTAAACTTAGCCGACCGACCTTGTATTGCGTAGCGCTAATGTGTGCTTTGATTTATCGTCTCGACAACGAATTCGGCGCAACTCTTAATGGCCATACCGAATCTATAACACATGCGTTATTTGCGTTGTTAGGTTAGCATGTTCGTTTTTTATATTGTGATATCTAATTTTTGTATAATCGTGAATCGAAAATGTAACTTGTAACACAATTTACTTTGTCCGTGGCTGTTATATAAAAAAAGATATCCAAAAATGGTGCTCAAAACAGTGTTTATGTTATGTACATAACAAGAATATAATTAAATATTAAGCCAGCTAGATTCACGTATGTTTTTTTTGGGTTAACCCGACTAGTTTCGGACCTATCCGATATCCTTCCTCATGAGCTCCCGCCAATTGCAACAAAGTCGCCACGGAGACTCATTGCGCACTCAAGAATATACTTACACATCTGCTGTTTCTTTATAAATAGGACCATTAATATTATATCGTGACGTATATTCCTTACGGACTATGCAAATTGTATCGAGTGACGGATATCTATGTATATCTGTTCAGATCTAACAAGCTTCTTTAACAATCATTGACTTGACTTAACAGACTTGACCTCAACCTCTGTCTTCCTCTGTTAGCTGTAAATAAAACTAGCTATACGTAGAACAGCCAGCTCTGTACAGATCTTTACAGATCGGACCAGCTTCGTCTACATCACTCTCTATGAACAAGTAACGACTACCAACCGATCATGTGTACATTAAGTTAATACAACGATCACAATCAGGCCATTGAACACACAACACGCACGGTCCAAAGTTGGGTTAATGGACGATAAACCTTCAAGATAGTTCGAATTTGACGGACAGGTGTAACAGTGCAGTGTGGCCGCTGCCGGCGGACGGAGCCGCGGCGATGCGGCGCGACGCGCGACGTAAACAATGATGCCCCTCAAGATACACCGTTGGCGTGCGCGCTAAGTGCCGTTGCGAAAGTGTAGTTCGATGTGATCGACATACAGTTGGTGCGTTTCCGTGCGCACCGCGTCTCATGCGTCCGTCCGTCCGTCCGTCTCAGGCTCCAAGTGCGTTACAAATACTGTTGCAGATTGTAAATTTATGAGACGGCAAATTCGAAAGGAAATTAAATTTGAGTTACTATCATTATCATCAGCCTTTTGGAGTCCTCTGCTGGATATGGCTTCCCCTGACGGGTTACGCCCATAAGCCCAGTGCTGGGCTCTCGGGCTTGGGATCGCAGAGCAATTTATCGCACCGGCTACGTTGCCGCCCATGGGCGGCCAGGATATTTAGCTGTGCCTAAGCAGATCCCGATGTATCGCGATCTGTCAGCACTGGTCATCTCATTTCATATCTTGTAAAAACCAAAAGTAAGGGTGAAAATCGATATGGATAAAATTTCAATCGAATGGTGCAACGGAGGAAATGTGATACAGGCACCAGGATGTTTTTTGTAATTAACTCTTTATGGTCCGAACTTTTGTTTCCCTTTTATTGTTCACACTTTGCACTGTATCTACATTGGTGGTTCAGGATGACAACCCATGCAATGGTCATGTGCATTAATTCTGCTTGTATTACTCACATCTTAGGTTACTGCACAATCTCATTGAAATGTGACCTGAAACTTATACGGGCACATAGAGGGTTAAATCACACTACTCAATGATTATGGTAACATTATAAGTGAATTTGCTAAGTTACGATCTCTATTTTAACCCATTCAATGTCTCACTTCTGGCTCACTATTTACATATTCTCTCATACACTTGGTATTCTCGTAAGCAGCGCGGCACACGTACATACAGATTGACAATTCTGCGGTCGCGCGAATGAGAATGTGCGCGGAAGTTTCATTATATAAGCGGCTATTTTCTAAGCTACATACGACATGCAAAACTTTTGAACGAATTAAACGTAACTTCACGCCTGTAATCCCCGAAGAGGTAGGCAAAGGAATGCAGAACACTCCCACATTTTACCGGTTATGTTTACGTCCCACTATGTAATAAGTGGTGAGCCTTTTGCCATGCATCGGGCACATATCCAGCCTTCGAACCACTACCAGAATTCTAATTAGATTTTCTAGCAGAAAATTTTCTAATTAGAAACGAATTAAATTGAACGAATTAAAATCTGAAAAAGTGTAAGCTATATTTATTTCCGCACGAACATTTACACCAAATGTACGCAGAGCGTCTACATTTAACTCTTAAATGTACTCCTACCTCATTAAACACAACTTGTATATTCCACCTGTCATCAAATTAATCTCCATAATATTTACTATGTAGCGCTAATTATTACATCAGTTCTATCTGACATCGTGTAATATTAAATATCCCGTTTTCGCTGCGATTACTATTCACGTTCGCGACGCCGTTGCAATCTTGTAACGCAGTCCGATACGACACTTCGCTCGAACTATCCATGCACATGATAATTGTTACGGAAGTCTTCTTCAATAGATGATATAGTCCGTGCAGCCGCGGGCACCGCTAATTAGGTGGCCCTCACCGTGCCCTAATGCGTCCGTCAAACGTGTGTCGACACCCTTATAAGATTCCAGTTGTCACTAACTCACACTGCGTTATTTGTAGAGGAACAAGACTAGAAGAATATATGTCATATTGTGCTATTGTTTTCTGTATCGGTTATTACCGATTAATACAGGGATTTTTTTTTGTATTCACCGTTTTTATTAGGTACTTATCCGGAAACATGTTGAAATATTACGTGTTTTGAAGCGTATATGAGCATTACCTTTTGTTTTTTACCGCGAGGCACGAATCTGAAATAAGTTTTCGTCGTATTAAAAAAATCCTATCCTATCCTATTAATTATTAAAATTATGAACGCGAAAGTTTTTAAAACATGGATAGTTGTCTGTTACTCTTTCACGTGAGAACTACTAAATGGAGTTTAAAGAAGCTTTACAACAATATAGCTCATACATCTGAATAACACATAGGCTACAATTTTCAAAGATATCCTTTGAATTGTTCAAAATATCAAGTACAAGTAGGTATTATATCCTGAACTGGCATCTGCGTTGCGTCCTCACCCCTCGGCTCTCACCCCTAGCTCGCCTGCTAATATTTTTTGTCAAGTTATTTATTTTGTTTCTTTTCTCTATGGAACCACACAAATAACCACCAAAACAATATAGGCTTTTTACATTTACACATACTAAAAAAAGAGAGAGTAATTTACAAGTACAAGTACCCCGTAAATTGTTTAACGCGCCATATCGTACGTGTACTTAATAAATAAATGATTCTATATGTTCATTAACAATGTCGACGACGGCCGGACGTAACATCGCGGGGACCGGTAAACCGTGGAGCGATAGAACGCCGCGCCGACAGGCAGGTCCGCCCGTTCGAGCGGCATCGCGCCTGGCCACTGCAATAGTAAATTGGACCAATTTCGCATAACTAGGGTAAACCGATTGATTTAATTGGATTAGCGGTGTGCGAAATGGGAAAGATAAAGAAACGATTTACCACAAAATATGCATATTTTTTTTGCATGCTAATAAAAAGTTTTTTCTTTTTTTATTTATCTCAGTTTTGTATAAATTTAATACAGTTTTAATGATGGACAGTTATTATTAATGGAAGAAAACATAGACTCATATTTTTACGTGACAATTGAACTAATCACCGAATGTATGGACTGACTGAAAACTGTACACTAAACGCAAAATCAAATGAAAACTAAGTTTTCTTTTCATATATTTCGATCTCTTAAATTCTATAATTGATATAAAATAACAACACTTACAGCTTACAGTTAGATGAATCGAAGAAGAATCATAACTACTCTTCGTTAAACAGTATACGACGTATTCACTCACATACGTGTGGTATATTATAGATTCTAGAGGTATATTATGTATAATAAAATCATAATCATATATTATGTCAAACGTGGTATTTCCTATACGGGGCACATGGTCGGTCCCGGCGAGAGCTACGCAGCGTCGTTGTAATATGTTCGTTTGTGCGTCACGCTCGTAAATCGTAAGGCAGTGGATGGGGCGAAGCGCGCCGCGGCAGTCACTACGTAGAGCGCGAGCGCGCCACCGCCTAGCCTACGAGCGGCCGCTTGCCGCGCACCGGAAAATTGGCGCGAAAATGCGCAACTGTCAAAGCGCACGCATACAGTTTTAATATCGTTTTCGACATATGTGAAGTGTTCTACAACTGCTGTGGACTGTAATTTTTTTTTTGTGAAAACGTACCGATATTTGTATAATTTCGAAAAATTTGTTCTAATATATCGTACTTTAAAGATTTTTTTCAATGATTTTGCTTAAGACGGTTTGGTTGTATATAAAAGTTAACCACCTTAAATATAATATAGATTTGATAAAAATGGATTTAATATAAATATATACATATATGTAGATACTTTCACGATTTTGGATTTCGGAAATTAACAAATTGCTCACAGCGGTGTATACTATGCATTGGGTTGCCGGTAGATTGGCAGTTATAAATATTACCTACAGTAGAACCATAAAAATGAAGGTGACTAAAGCTGTCCAATTAGCGGCGTGTCAAAATACGAGAACAGAGGAAAGAAATATTATAAAAAATAGCATGTGTTGACTAATATAATAATGTTTTGACTAACCAAACGAGTGAAGTCATAATTTAATATTATTATTTCTGTCTGTCGCCGAATTGTGATATATACGCGCCTAGAACGTTTTTGAGTAATGGTTACCGCGTTATAAAAACTTTTCATGCGACAAAATTTATGTTCATTCTGATGATTGTAATTTTAAACGCACACGATGTGACCAAATGTGTGTAGGGTTACAGAAATTAAAAACGCCAATGAAGTGAAAATGTAGAGTTCGTGTGATACGGGTGGTAAAGTTTTACGAGTTGAATCGCTTTGAACGGATCTCTTGATATTTTTAGTGTTCGATATTTAAAGACGATATAAATTTAACAGCGGAATACAATTCACGAATTGAATGAAATGTTTCAAACTGTAACCTTTTATGTATAATCCAAATACTTTTATATACAATATTTTGAAATATATCGATTTATTGCGTATACAATACGTGCGGCAGTTGGAACATCAAACAAAAGTCCCGCGTGTGGACATCCAAGGGCAGATTTGGTATGCACACGAGTTTATTATCGCAGAGGCTTTCGTTTACGCATTGAGAACACACGAAGGGGACGCCTTAACAACAAAAATAAACATCATAAAAGGCGCTAGTAACGTATATTTAAATTATGTGCTCTATTCATGCTTGAACGATGCTGAGATTTTTGTAATAATATACATAACTAGGCCAGTGGTCTAGTGGATAGTAAACCCAACCATTATGTTACGGAGAGAGCGCTTGAATTGGATAACGTTCTTTCATGAGTATTTTAATTCATATCAATTTAATAAATTTCAATAAACCCAGCACCCTGCGTACGCCTTGCTTTCAAAGTTTTATGTCTCCCCTATAGGCCTGGTGAAGGTAGACGATATATTTTGTTAAAATCAAAGTACGATACGGCCTTGGAGAGAGAGGCCCAATGTCGTCGTAGTTGAGCTCGTTATCAATTTATCTACTTAATTTCCCTTATCAGCCCACCAGTATTGAGGTTACACGAGTCGGCTGCGGTGTCGTATGAAAGGGTCTGCGATGTTTTTGTTCTTATTGTGTGTCGATTCTAGCGAGTAAATTACAGAATAGCTGTAATGTTGGAATACGCGTGTTAATTTGTTATTTATCAATGTTTTATTCGTTATCAATGTTTCATTCGTAGATATAAAGGATAAATTAATTAATTTCATAAATATTTAAAATTATTAATGACACGAATAAATAATCGACGATACGGATGAATAAATAACGAGACAAATAAATAATAAAATAAATAAAAACCAACAAGCAAATTATTTTATTTAACACTTGTAAATTAAAAAAATATATATATAATACATGAACTATACAATCGCTATGCTAATCAAAAACCCCATAGCGACAGTTCGCTATTTTCAAAACGTACGCATACCGAGCGGTATCTCTAGATCAAAGTTGCCACATCTCCAACAGATACGGTACCATGAAAAATGGGCCAATTACAAAATATAATAAAATGAAAGAATCGCTGTGTGTGTAGCCTCGTCTCAAACATAATAGTTTACACGCCCTGAATTTGTGAAAAGGGACCGCAGATATCAGAACGATGATGTTGCCCACACCGACGAGAGCACAAAGGGTGGGGGGTTTTTTCACAGTACCCTGAATACTTTTATACGCGAATAAACATACCACTTTTCTCATATTGTCGTTCAGTATTTTTTTATTCGAGTATGTAACATAAAGAAAACAATTTGTATTTCTCATAAGACTGTTACAGGAGTGAATATACTGATATCAAATGTAAATTCTATAATTGGATCGTAATAATTTTATGTTAAGTCTAACCCCGAAAATTCGTTTAATTACCCTCAAAGATGTATGTACCCTTAAAGCACGCAGTGAGCACATTGAATAGCACATATAGATCGCAAATTTAGTAAAGTATAATAAATTTACCTTTCCCTAATTTTATATATTTTATCAGAATTTTTCCATACAAACAATAATCGTTTAGAATTAGTCTAAATCTTATAAAAACAAAATTCGTTATAGTGATTAATATTTTTTTTCTTATTATTACTTCGCAAATTAATGCATAATATAATATATAAATATGTTTAAAGAATCACTACATCGTTTACACTGAAACAGGATGATAGTGAACAATTTTTTTTCGTTGGGTTTTCCTACAGCATCGCAATAAACAATATATTGAAGTAGGTCACTCTGTCATTTTCATTGGCGTAAACAAAAAAACTGTTCAGTTTTGTAATGTGTTATGCTATTAATGTGTTACACAAATACATAAAACATCTGTAACATGCAAAGTAATCGTTCAAGTAACAATCACTGCGTCTTGAAACAATACTAATGTATAACAATACCAATATATAACAATACCAATATATAACAATACCAATATATAACAATACCAATATATAACAATACCAATATATAAAAATACCAATATATAACAATATCTATATATAACAACAACAATATCTACCAATATCCATATGTATTATTATTTATAAACAAAAATATAGTTGAATTTGATTTTTGTTTATAAATAATTATAATAGTAATAATAATTGACACAGAATAAATGGAAATTAGTAATAATACTCGTATAATGCATTTGTTGCTCTAAAAAAATTGAATTAAAATGTGGAAAATGTAGAAACAGTAAAAGCGTTACAAACATTTTTCTTCCGTTAAACTACACGTATTGTAATTTGCACGTGTAACATGTGTTTTTTTTGACAATCTTAAGTCTAGTTCCTTTTCACATCTGATCCTCTCCATACGAGTCGCTCTTGCCTTGCTAGGTTACACTCGAGAATAAATTAACATAATCTACATAATAATTAATTTTTAACTAATATTGATTCAAGAACTCCGCGCTGATTTACATTATGATTTTTAGCTTCAGTGAATAATTTTTTACTAAAAGAATTTGTTTTAATAACTGTAAAACGAGTCGTGTTCACGGCGTTAAGTCATTATAAAAGAATCCGAATAATTTAAATTCTTTCCTTATCTTTATTTGAAAATGGCGGCCATCTTTAAGACTATTATGACGTGTGACATTGAACGTAGTCTTAACTAAATTGTAACATTCTATTCGCGAAATGATTTTTCAATGGAAATTCGTAATTTAATTTTAAATGTTAATTTATACATAGTTTCAATGTGGTTTTGAATATGCTTTAATTATGTACGTACACATTATAAAATACAGAATCGATGGATATAAAATTTCATTGCCGATAAACAAATTGCGATATGAACCATAATAGCCGTGTTGTTCTCTTTTGGAAATTGAGCCATTATCGTAATTTAAAAAACCATTACACATTGTCATTTCGACACCAGCTGGTGATAAATCTCTTGCCAAATTATCTATTGGCCTTAGGTGGTGTAGGAAGCGCGTCTATAAATTTTAATTTTCATATAAATCTAAATGTAATTGCTCACGAGCCACACCTATCGGGATTGAGCGTTGTACTAGTTGCTATCTCTCCATCGACACGGTAATTAAAATTCTTAATTCATTTGTACAAGTTACTGCGCGATGTGAAAAAATTGCGAGCTTTTAAAACACTTTGTTAGCGATTTGATACACTAATATCGGTAGGAAAGATTTGTAAATCATAAAGAACAAGTTTTATTAATAAAGAACAATTGAAATTAAAATAATAAATTTACATTTCCGAGAAAAGGTATTATAACAAGTCTAATAATTATTATTACACCAGCGCGAGGTTAAAAAAATGTGTAATATCATATCATATATGTAATATTTAATAGACAATTAACTTTTAACGGACATATTATGTAATGAATGTATATGACAACGTAACGTTTGGTTTCTAGAAACTATTAATATGCCATAAGCAATTAAAGTTAAAAAAAAATATGTAACCTAAATTGTAATATTCTAACTCTTGTAAACAACAATACGTATTTTTATACTGTATAAAATACACATTTCCCTTCAAAATTGAGTGCCAAACGATCATAGAGAATGAGGCATAAATTCCTACTCGAAAATGCCGTAAAAGAAACCACAAATATCATTTCGTAATAATTTTACGAGCTCAAGAAAAAATCGGAACCGCTTTAACGGCCGCATCAAAACGTTGACTTACAAATGCTTTTATTTGCCAACGAGCATCTGATTTATGAATTTCATTAATCATGCACTTTATAGTACAAAATTAGGATTCATGTTGACAAATAAATATTACATGTATGAAACATCCGGAATAGACGTAATGGTCACGACAGGTCAGGTTCGTAAACCTTTACGAATTGAATTCGACTATACATGTAGTTCCGCATATTTTGTACACTTAAGACGCAATCAATATATCATACTAATTGAATTGTACAAACGTGAAATAAGCGATCAAGCGTATGCATAATTCCATCTTATCTTTGTCTATATCTTTCATTAAACTATTTATATCTTCAAGAGTTTTATAATAAAACACGCCTCAGAAAATTAATTAGTGACTGAACTTAATTAGTACTAAAACTAATTTATGAATAGGTATTATATACTTATTACGTGATTTTCAAAAAGCTATAACGGAAGATATCTTAAACAATATTTACAATATGACACGTAATACAACGGTGTTTTTTTTTAAAAAAAGATGTCAATACATGACTATCTACTTGCAGACTTTATAAAATTTATTTACAAATGTTATAAAAAATGTTTGCTTTAACTATAACTCGCCCTTGAAAGGCTTGCACACTGACACGAAGACGTTCAGCGCTGTAATTTTTTTTTACGAGTTTATATATAGCCGTTCAAAAATACATTCGATTTTCGAACGATAAAATATTTCTTTATGATTGACGAGCGAAACATGAATGGCGGCCAGTATTCGCGGACATGCGTAGTAGGTTTTAAACAGATTCAATTCAGAAAATACATTGTTACGAATCGTGAAAAATATACGTAGCATGTATGTAAATGGTAACTCAATTGTAACCGTTATCTCACCTCGACTTATTTACTCTAGCACAATGTTTTATTAACACATAGCCTATCTTGTACACGAAATATCTGCGCGCCAAAGTAACGAAGAATGTGGTTTTTATTGACGTAACGTACTTAGATTATTAATTTTTTGTTCACTTAGTATGTGTTCTATTCCAATGAAATTTAAACCTGATTGCGCCGATTGTTTGCCTTTTGCCGATTGTGAACATATTTTTATACGTTGCATGTCTTTAACTGCTATGTCGAAAGTTCGTTTAATAACCATGGTCCGTGGCAATTAGACATAATATTTACTTTGATCCCACCCCTGTTTCCTACAACAAGTATAACTTTACCTGTGTATGTGTAAATTTAATACACATTTCCATGTTTATAACACAGGCCGTTAAACGGAGAATGATTCAAACAAACCACTCTAAAACACTACTGATGTAATTATGCTACTACCTGATATAATTTTAAACGCGCACGCACCCCCTTATCGGCGAATGCCGTTAATATAATATAGTTTGTATCGGTTTTCGCACATTGAACGATAACGCGGCCATTTGGTTAATGTTTATAAAACAATAATCTACATGAAATGATCACAGTTATCTCGTTGGTATGAAATATCTGCAATACTGTAACAATTACGTTGTTTGATTTTGCTACTTCAAATTATTACGTTTCAAACGCTAATATTTCTTCAAGCTCACATCGTCAATATTATATGAAAATGTACTGCAAAAATATTGTTGATTTCGAGATGGCTAGCGCATTATCTCCCGGAAGTACATTAATCTGATAAATGCAAAGAACCAAGTTGATTTCGAAAGTTCTGGTAAAAGAAAATATTGGTAAAATGTAAATCTAGTAAAAAGAAATAAAAATTAAACTCTATTAGTGAAAGTAAAATTGAACACAATTAAATAAAACAATGTAAGTACGAGAATGTACTTTTCAACTTGAAATGACATTTTTGGTTTACGCGTCAGTAAATTATAATTATATTGAACTGCATATAAAACTCACCAAAATGTTCCCGATCAAACCATAAACCACATTAAGGTTATCATTGCTATTAAGAAATAGTAAACTTTCTTGACATAGATAATTTTTATTTCTATATTTGTTTTCTTATAGTATCGCGATTAACATTTACGTGCAAGGTGTGCTCATTGATTTGATATTGTTAAAGTGATTAAAGTGTTTATAAAACTCTACAATAATTAATAATATTTAGTGCAAATATATAAAATTATATATTATTTAGTGCGTATATAAATACTAATTTATAAGCGATTTTGTGCAAATATACTAAATTATATATAATAATAATCCCATTTTATGTTTATTATTCATTTAGTTGCCTCTGTAGACATGCCCTAAAATATAATTTTATGTACATTTTTAATAAATTTACTGTCAACATCGATTTAATTAAAATATTAAAACATTTATAACAAACATGTTATATAATTACAAAGTCATCGAGTAAACGATAATTATTATTTGTAAATAATTCAAATTCTTCATTATGTGTTCCAAATCAAGTTCGTGATTGAATCTACATAAATGACAAAAATCTTGAACAACGAACAATTCTTCACTGACAAATTAACATTTGTCTTGCGAAAGAAGTGATCAGTGGTGAATCGAAACGCAAATTATGAAAATGGCGAACATTGGTGTTATATTCTTCCTGGTCATCATAACAGTGAGTATAAAATCTACTTGTTCTCTAATATTTCTTTAATTGTTACTTAATATAAAAAACACCTATATTGGTAAATGAAACAATCCTTTTTATAATTTTTTTTATTGATTTCGTATATAACATAGATCATATGTTTCCTGGCCACATGCTCATTAAATTTTATTGTAATGAATTTTTAATAATGTAAATGTTAAATAAATTATTATTATTATATGTGTAGTTTCAGTTTGTATAGTTTATGTATATAACATAAATAGAAGGAGTATTTTCTATAAAATGCAATACTAGTCATATAGACATAGAGCTTAACAATCATTAGTACAGTTATTAGTAGCTCCACAAATGCAGTATCACAGTTCAATTAATGCACGTTTATCAAGAATTCTATAGATAATTTCGTTTCAAACATATATCACTTATTGTTGTTATGTTAATTTAAATAATATATCTAAAAACTACAAAAATAACAATAAAGAAAATTTTATTGTATAGCAATGTATTTATTTTTAAACTGTTTCCAAAATCATCATATTTCGAGCTCACGGCCACCTTTACAGTTGTGATGGCTATCGTTAAACGCATCACGTTAGAACACAAAGAAACTGACCGTAAACAATGCCGTTCGGCAATATTATTTTTAAGCACTTATTAACCTGATTTCATATCGCTTTGATGTAGAGTCAAATAGACGAATCATTGGTTAGGTGTAAATCACAGCGAATCGCAATGATGTCTAGACGGTCAATTCCAAATGATTGTTCCCACCCGCCGTTGATTAGGAAATATTTTGTCAACGCGCTGACACTTGTCTCCGTTGTGACTATTTGGGTCGCTTCTATCTGCTTTAGTCTATTAACCTACCTATTATAGAAAATAGACAGTTTTCTATGAAACGCATCTTCCATGTCACAGCACGGCATAGAAATACTTAATTTATTTCGGCTCTTTTTTTTAAATTTTCTGCTATAAATGAATAAACAAATTTATTGGCGAATTTTACAATATTTAATTGTTATAAAAAAGGAACGAAAGATATTAAAAATCTGAAAAAAGGACATGTAAAAACATTCAATATTAAACGGTATTAAAGTTCATTTACATCTGGGTATTTCCAAATTTAAATATTAATATCTTATAACATTTTTATAACTTTAGCTTATAACGCTAACGAAAATTAAAATTATTAAGTTGCTCACTAATGCAAGTGAATAATGCGATAAAGATCGTTCGACATTTGAAATTACATCGTTGCTGTCAACATAATTATTTTTAAAATGCATTTTGCATTGCCGAACATCACATTTTTCGTCCATCGCAACTCCGTTTGGAATTCCTGGGAAGAGACCAAAATAAATATACATACGTGCGTTGTTTCATTTACTGGTCGTTAAATCTGACATTGAGCTTGTTGGTTTACATTTAATACCCGGAAATCAACATTATCGTCGTCAAATGTCTCAGCGGCTACGGAACATTACTCGGTATTGTTTTACGAGCGCGATGTCCCGTGTTTTAAATTATATCGTGTGTTTACGTCCAGTAAGGCGTGTGGCGCCACCCGTGCCGCGAACACTGTTTGATTTTCGCGAACGCGTATCCACGTCGCGCAACCGCCGTGCGAACTTCCAATTGACGGCTCACGACATTTTATTTGCACGCTTATACGCAAACATTTACAATTTTATAAAATCATCTTCTCCACAATGGACACTATGTCAATATAACAACATTAAATCACTCTGCATTCTAATAACGATTGGATATAAATGATAGCGTCAACTTAAGTGTTTAGGATTGTAAGGTATATACATATAATGTTAGTGAACTGTCAATAAGGGTGTTCTGTGTTAACAAACTATTCGGAACTGAAGTATGTTAATATAAAGGTTTATATAATTAACTAACTTAAAGAAAACGAATACATTCTGTCGTATACTTATTAATATTTATT
>DWEI01000437.1:0-22085 GCA_018245875.1 Mysoria ambigua
ATTACGGGGTAGGCAGAGAGCACTGAGTGCCAAATATCTGTATACTCACAGAACTGCCGCTACTCCTCCACATTCATAACTCTAAAAATTGTAGCATATAATAATCATAGTATATAATTTAATCATTATAATAATAATAGTATATAGTTAAAAACGTATCTTCACGCATGTAAACCCCGACGAGGTAGGCAGAGGAATGCAGAACACTCTCACGTTTCACCGGTTACGTTTACGTCCCACTATGGAATAGATGGTGAGCCTATTGCCATGCATCGGGCACGTATCCACACTCCTAGCTACTATTAGAAAATATACATAAGAATAATTTAGTAGTGCCAGACCCGGGTAACGAATCCGGGACCTGGCGGTCGGCAGTCGCACTTGCAACCAACACGACCAACGAGGCAGTTTAGGCAGCATATAGTGATAGTATATCATATGACTAATAAACAGTTTTATTTGCTTTTCATGTTTGCTGTACGTTAAGTTTTTGTTAATAAATTTTGACACAATATATTAATCTAAGCTGATGCGAAGTTCACCGGGTCAGCTAGTATCATATAAAAACCTCCCGGATGATCAGGAACCACCTTCCTGTTCAAGGGTCACAACCTGCACGCACGTGTACGATGTTCAAACCGAAATACGCAGTTTAATTACAAGCCGGTGGTCCCTTTGAGTGTCAAGTTTGCGATCTCGTTTGCCATGTAACCACTTCAGCTATCGCACCTAAGTCATTTACACGTGGACTAAAGTTAAACATGACTGATCGTCATGTTTGGCCGCAGATGTTATCTGTTAATTAAGCTCTCTGCCTACGACGTGAAGGATCTGGCGTGATACATAATAATTATCTTGATAAAGCACAATTTTATTATAAGCAGTAATATGTAGAATAATCCGTTCTACTTCAAATAGCTGATTATCGCTTTTTTATTTTCAGTAATAAACAGTATGTATATGGTATGTTATTTATAATGAATTTTATTTATCAGCCCCGGTACCTGAACAAGTCAAGCAATCTGTTCGCTAACGATGCAATGATTGATTGAAGGTTCGCACTAATCCCTGAATAACATTGAAATAACTCTTAAAAAATCTTAAGAAATCACCAACAATAATAACTAGTAAACAATCTATTGTAAGTCTATAGTAAGCAATCAATCTATATAATAAAAAGTTATCATTTTTTTGTTCAAGTCAACATTATCACTTTTTTGATTTCTAATGAACGCGAGTCTCCTTTAAGAATGAGATTAATGGCTTGGTCCGCCACGCTGGTCAAGTGCGGGTTAGCTGACCCCGCAACCTAGAACTCCGAACTGGACGGGTTTCCCCACAAAGGTTCCTCCTTGGAACAGTACCGCTTTCGATATATGTATCAGGCTGCTACAACACGCGCTCAGTGGACACAATGTCAATATCAATTTCACTATCCTATTAGTGCGAATGTCCTTGCGGACCGACGTCGCCGAACGGGGGTTGTCGAATCGAACGTCAAACGAATTGAAATCTCGATTAATTGACAATTGATTTGTAAAGTTGAAAGCTGGCAACGTCCACTGACATCTTCCCGCGTTAGAATTCATTAGAACGTTCTCGAAAGTCTGAGAAATTTTCCAATCTGTACTCGGTTAAGTGGCGTACGTCACCTTAGTTCTTTTGATATCGAGAGAAAAGATGACTCGAACGATGACGCAAGCAATCTTCAAATTGCAAGTGATGGAAATATTAAACTTTACATGACGTCTACATTCCCTGTAAAGGTAAGCAAAGTATTGCCGTACATTTCCACGTTTTACCAGTCACGTTTACGTCTCATCGCGAAATATGTAATGAGCCTATTGTCATACACCGGACACTTCATGCGACTAACGAGGCAATCTCGTAAGTAGTTAAAAGATAATATTTACAAATATCATTTTCATGTTGATCCTGTATGTACGGGTTTATCAAGACCACAGCACTAAGATCTATTTTCCACGCTGATTACTCAGCCCGGCGAAATATCGTGGCGTAATTTATCATAACTTATTAAAAAATTTATTCGCTTAATGAGCTCCCTCGCTCTGCGGGGTTCAAAAAATGATTGATGGTTCTGTGCGTTCAAAGCCTAAATAAAAACAAGTTATGAAAATAATGTATGAGAATATTTATTATAATATTTTGAAAACTAATAAATATAAGTATCAAACAGAAAAAAATATATATCAGTAAAGTTATTCATTACAAGAATTTTCTTACTTCTTAGGGTCGAACGAGTGATTGATCGAAGCCCGGCGCTGGGGCCCTTAACGACTATAAAATAAGACGCTTTCTACAAATAGCCTTTAAATTACATTTTCTAATATACTTAATAGAATGTTTATTTATTTATTCGGTTGAAATTACACTCTGAGGAGTTTGTTAGGGAGTTAAGATTACTAAGTCATTTCAATCGGTATAATTATCGACGCAAACGTAATATCACGACTATAATCCTCTAGGTAGTGTAGTACACGCGCAATGTTGAGTGTAAAAAAGGAGTAAAATTAATCACGGTCGTATTAGCTGGAATATGAATTTTTCATATTTAAATTGGCGAATACATCAGATGTACTTTTCATTAAATGTGTACAAATAAAGTGCCTGTCAAAAAAGATATCTAAGTGGGAGCTGAAGAAAAGTTATAAACTGGTGACGTTATCGCCATGCTCCGAATTCATATCTAGACTGAAACACTATTACAAAGCTTAAGTTAGAAAAATCAGATAGTGCCCAACTAGAGATTTAAACCCAGGAACCGATAATTAGTCTGTGCAAGTCCTTCCCTTCAAACCACTACGCGACGTAGGACTGCTTGTTCTTTCCAAAAACATGTGGTATGCTTAACATTCAAAGTTCGATAATCAAACTTAATTAGAGATGTTAGTTTTAATGAATTATATAATTACTGAAACACGCTTATAACTGAGGTTATAAATGTCGTAAGGTATACATTGCACTACATAATTAGTATCAAACATAGTAAGCATATAAGTATATGGAGGACTAGCAAAACAAAAACTCATTGGCAAATTCGTTGCAATCATATAACACGCACCGCGGGGACCGGCGCGGCAGATTCGCCTGAAATGATACCGTGGGCGTGTCCAATTACATAAATGGAGTCAAAACAACGGTTCTACGGGGGTGTGCCTTCATGGGAATGCGTTGTTAATTTCAACGATTGTTGCTATTGAAGATATCTATACAACGCACAGAAAAGACACAACGTGAAGTATCTACGGATATCATTTAATCAATTGAACGGATATGTTGAATATTGAAGAAATATTTTAATACAACTGCGGCGTTGGTCGTGTTAGATGCAAGTGCGACTACCGATTGGGAGATTCTGGGTTTAAATCCTGGGGCGTACCGTATTGGATTTTTATAACTTACGAGTTTCTAGGAGTCTTGATACGTACTCGGTGAATTGCAATAAGCTGTCTGCCTATTTAATAGTGGAATATAAACGTTACTGATAAAACGTGCGAATATAAAACACTTATCTGCTTATCTCTTCGGTGATTACAGTCGTGATGTTAAAGGGCGGTTTTAACTTACAATATTACGGTTCTCTTTTATTTCAAACCGGATTTGTACGTGGTATAAGACATCAGAAGTAGCGAAGCAGAAACACTGTCACCAGGTGTTTCTAGACGTTAATAAGTCTATGGCCATGGCGGTAGCATGTCAAACGCACTTGTATTTTCTTGCTAACACAGAGTGACACGTTGTAACTATTGTATTATATTAACATTACCCTAGAACACCTTACATTTAAATAATTGTATTCCATTTGTATTATTTTTTATTAGTGTGAAAGAATAGTAAAACAGTCATACATTGCAAATGTCGATGCGGAGAGAGGCCAGAAATCGTCTATGGTGAGAAATTAGGTCTGATTTCAGGTGACGGCCAAATCTGATGTTTGCCAAAGAGAATTATGAATGCAGAAGAATTCTTAAATATAAAAATAAGATAGACCTTGCGCTTTGATATAATAATAATTAATATATTACTTTAACTCAATTTTACATTGTTACATCGTTACATACAAAATTACATCGTTGTGAAAATTAATTAGGTACCCTTAAAAATTTTATTTATATTGTTTAGGGCTTTAGTTTATATTGTTTAACTATCAACTTTCAATTTTCGAACGTCTACTCTATTAAATTATAGTTTGTCTGAAAGTGACGAAAAAAATTAACAATAAAAAAAATAACCAGCCGCAAACACATTACGAAATACGTTATGTAATTGTAAGGCAGAAACATACGAGAATTGTTACATGTACCTACATGTATTCTGTTAAAAGGGTCCATGTAACGAGATAATGAGCGGTAAGCTTACATCAAAAGTTAATTAGTTAAGTTAAAAGCAAAAGTTACGCGGCAACACAAAGAACAAAGTTATACTATACGAGTACGTACAGCATCCGGAACGTTTTCCCGTTATCTTCACAATTCGATGTCAAAGCCCTTCATATGACTATTGATCATTAATTTGCAATTAAACTTTCATCTGTGTATGCTTGTTTAAGATTACACTCCTCGGTTGGATTAACTTGTTTTTTCGGGAAGGCCCGACTCGTTTAGGGCCTATACGAGGTCCTTCCTCATGATCTCATGAGGAAGGCCATCGAATAGGTCCGAAATTAGTAGGGCCATCCCGAAAATACATACGCGAGTATTGCCGGCTTAACACTTGATCATGTGTAACACTCACGAAAGATTCAACAATAAAATTACAGTTTAAGCGATACGACTGATATTGATGACGGATAGTATCTAACTATAACATGTTACGTCAAATGAAAAAACTTTTGAACTTATAAGATGTATCAATAACAAAATGAAAATCCGCCCAAACGTAGTCTACAAATAAACAGTTCAATGGATTAAACATATCTAGTTTTGATAGAAATTTTATTTTTAGTTCCATCAAAGTTAGTATGTAATCCCTAGTAATCCATTACGCTGACCACGCCTATAAGGATAAAAAAGGTTCCGTTTATCATGAAAACAGTGTCTGGCTAAGCGGTTCGTTTACATATTCCATTTTCCGCAGGGATGCGGGTGAAAATTAATGAATTATTTCATGTAAACGGTATGTACGCGTGTACATGAAGACACATTTCGTAAATAATTAGTAGCGACTTTCCCAAGTGTAAATACGGGTATAAAGAATAAAAAATAATCCCCAACATATTATCATCTCACAAAATAACCATCATTTGATCATCTAATTCTCAAAAAACCATTTAAGTAATGATCTTTTCAATATATCATAAAACTTCGCAATCATCTCGTATTATTGTGTTAGCCTATGTCCGGTGTGGTATTAGGCCCACCACTTAGGTCATAATACGATGCGAACGTAATTGGTGAAACGTGAGAGTGTACCATACACCTCTGCCTGTCTCTTTGGACGTTACAAGCGTGATGTTACGTGACATCTTGCTATGTACACATATGTACATACATCGAGTCACGAATAAATCAGCCCTAATGTAAACGCAACCTAACCCCAGAGGTCGCTGTATGATAAATTGTACTATAACGAATTCACTAGATTTTTCATCGTCAATGTCAGGACCATGCATTATTAATGTTTTATGGTTTTCGGTTGGAATAATTAAATTTTATTGTGGGCACGCACACCTTCACACCATCAATCATGTCTGAAGTGTTTTCCACTGCTAAGTTTTTTTTTTTTGGCTCCACATTACTACTGTCCTTTTGTATAATCTTGGCTGCTTCAGACCCATTAACTATCAACTCGCGTTAAATATTTTCTTTCTCGTGTCGAATGATGTCAAATGACTTTTATCTGTAGATAACCTACAGTTTTGTGCAATGAGATTGGTTCTTTTAAGTTGATAAATACGTAGAATAAGCGGCGATTTCTTAATATCAACAAATATAAGGTGTGGTCGGATCTTGGATAAGTGACGGCTTGTGAAAATTTTGGCAGAAACATTTTTGTACTCTAGAGGACACACGAAGAACTCTCCCTCAGCTAAGGTAAATAATAATTGATACGGCTCGCCGCAAGCCGTATGGGCGATTAAGCCAACACATAAACGAGTTCACCATTATCACTCAGTGTTTCCGCTGAACGCGCTTGGTGAATTACACTTCGTTCCTCCTGTCGATACGGCAAATAGCCATGCCAAAATACGGTGACAGGTTTACAGTCAAATAAAAAGGAATGCATTTTATAAAATATAATAAATGTTTAACTAAAATTCTATATTAGACTGTTGGATTATCTAACAAATAAATAAACAAATAAACAAATAAACAATTGAAGTTCAAAAATATTTTTTGCTATCCCTGAAGTAAATAAGGTCAGTCTTAATTTTAGGAAACCACTCTTTCCACTACATATTCCCTTTGATTTCCGATGTTGCAATAAACATATGGTATTTTATGTCATGTAAGATTAGAACTGAGCGCGCTAATATTTATTATATAATTTATTTCAGAAATTAGTGATATTTTCCTCCTGTGAAAATAAGTGTAATTGTACTGCCATCTAGTGAGAGAAAATTAAATACTTTTAACTACAGAAAACTATAGCAGATGGCGCTTAGAATTTCCAAGTAAGTTTAAATGAAGGCTAGAAACATTTATTAAATAAAAGCACAGCAACGGCAGATATTAATTAAGAGTCTTTCGTTATTTTAGAATCATTGTTAGACTTTTAGGAATATCTTTTCATGATATTTGAAAGGCTCCGTGGCGGTGCGTCCTTACGTCAGTGTGCGCTAAGCCTTTGGCGCGGACAGTTACGTAGTGGGAGTTATATCGGCCTAAATAATAATAAATGATACGTAGCTACGAAATATATGGCTTCAGTGTAAAAATTTTAATCGCTATAAGTTTTGATATAATTTTCAACGACGCGAAAATTTAAAAGGTAAGCAATTTAAACACTTTTGTTTTGTTTTCTTCTTTTCTGTGAGGTGTAAATATTAATAGCAGCTCCCAATATATATGTAAAAAATAAAGGTAATTCTCATTGATACATATTTTGTAGCGATGAATTTGTTCATCAGTATATTTATTTTATAATATTATTCACCGATATATTTTTGTGTTTTTTTTTAATATTTATACAACTCATATAGCTCAACAAAGCTTTGAATTTATTCTGCAATATTTTTAAGTTAAGTTCGATACCATAATTATTATAAAATATTATTTATTTAATAATGTTATTGTTATTCAAATTTACTGATAAAAATTATAATTCAAAATTTATAGACAACTTTTGCCATCTAGTGGTGAAAGAAGTGAAGCTTAACCGTTTTGTTCTCTTTCAAGACTAGAAACAACGTTATACTTACACCAATTCTTTATAGTGTCAGTCATGAATCTTACTGATGTCCAACAGATGGCGTTACACTATAATTAATGACTTATGACGTCTCAAAAATTTGTAAATGTTTTATAAAAATTACAACATTAAGTATTACAATAATTACGTTTATTTTGTAGTTTTCTATACAGTTTGTAGTTATGATTTTTACGAGACAGGCTCAGGAAATATCTGAAAGCTAATGCTAAATAATAACACATAGTTGACCCCTGTACATACATCTAGTACTCCGAATTCGGCCTTAATACTGGTAACAATAGCCTTATGGTTGGTTTGTAATGCCCTCGAATATTTCGTGGATGGTGACTTTGCTTTATGGTTGTATTGACATCCCCAATCAAATGAAGCTCGTAATCTGAACGGAATTATTCAGAAATTACCAGACCAACATTCAGATCAGAGTTTGTTTTGCTAATTTGGTTTCAATATGGTAATCATCTAGGGTCAAGTTTAATGATCGCGATCATAAAAACCAGCCATTTGCTCTGTTAACCTAAATCATAGTTTTGTTCTTCGTTTATAAGCCCAAAGAAAGATTAGAAAGCCGTTTTTACAACACTTCTTGTCTAATATCTGCTTTATTTTTTTTCAAATGGTCATCAGCTTCTGGTAAACTTTTTAATGGGTAAAGTTTATTATAACATCAATATGCTCGCTTTATATTTCATATGTACGAGAAACTGATGGTAAGATAGCCTATCACGTAGCATGCTTGCCTAGAAAGTACCTATTAAGTTTTGTTTTACATGATCTCAGGTTGTACAAATCGGACAATAGATGCCGGCAACGAGTATCACTCCTTGGCAGTTTATGGCCATGCTGTATTGAGTACACACCACTTGCCTCACGGGGTAGACAGAGATCAACAAGTACCAACATCTCTATCCTTATCTACCTGTCGTACTTCATCTACACTTTCGCTGATTTCGGAGCCTTGTGACAGTCAGTCACTATGTGGTTGATGAGGGGTGTCAAAAATAATTAATTTCTTCGACATTATCATATATGTAGGCGTGTAACTTGAAAAAAAAAGCCATGTGTCTGCTTAAATTGGCAACGTCCATAGGTTAATCGAAATGTACCTAAATCTATTAAAATATTTATTAAGAAAAGAACAAAGTTATGAGACCGTTCGAAATGGGAGTCGTTCGTTACCCAGTATCATTTATTTACCAGCGTTATTCGCTCGAGAGAAATTAGGAGAAAAAAAGCTGAGCTCTTTGTCTTAGTTCAAAGTGATTGTTGGAATACACAAAAGAAAATGAGTTTCCGCTCGTTCTAAGATAAACAATCTTCGACCCAGATTTCTGTGACTGAGTAAGACGGTTAGGAAATTGCTATGTCTATTCTAAGAGCACTTTGGTTGCTTTATTTTCATAACAATCACTGTTAGATGTAGAAAGAGGTTTTTTCGTTTAAAAAAATCCCTGTACTTAAATTGTTGAGTATAAAAATATATTAATGGAAATTCACATTGCCTGCGGATCTTTTACAGTTGATTATATAGGATTATAACATTTATATGGATATTGTTAAACAGGTGGCTCAATATTAAGTAGATAATTATTATTTATATTAAGTTTTGATTTTAAAACATATTTAGTATATCCATCAGTAATTCAAGTTAATTATAAATGAATTAATACTTTGCATTAATTGAAAAACGGTGTACATATGGTTTATTTACATTTACAAGTGCAATTAGAAAACATAAAATAAATTGTTTCTAGAATTCTTTTAATGTTCAATTTCACTTATTCACGTTTTAATTAATACTTTCAAATATATAGCGAAATGGAGAGATAAAATATTCTGTTACGGTATTGTAATTCGTATAAACAATTACTTAATTAATACACTACTGAATAATTAATTATATAACTAATTAATTCATTTTTGCAGATAGCAGAAGATTTATTGAATATTCACGATGGTAAGGATTCATTTTAATTTTAAATTAATACGGAAACACCGCTCTGCATCAATGTACCAGGGGAGTTATTGAAGTTGTTTCAGTACTTTGAATGTTTTAGTTATTAATACACCATGTATTTCAGGTGGGTGTAGATAAAGCAATTGTGTAAGGTTTAAGATATTAGAACATTTTTTGTTTTCGATACTGGGCATAAGGTTTTTAAAAACAAAACTATCTTTATTTCTAGATACCATTTCGTTTGTTAGATAGGTTTAATTTGTGCCAGTGTGCGAATTTATTAATTTTAATTTTTTCCACAGTACGGATTTGTGAATTACGCACTAGAGTTGCTGGTAATGAAAACGTATGGCGAGGAGACATGGGAGAAAATAAAGTAAGAAATCAATGCGTAGAAAATATTATTGAAAGTTTACATTAAGATCACATTGTTAAAAATAATGTTTATTGTTTTCATATTACTGATTTTGATATCTATATTATTAAACATATCGTTCATTATTGATTCAATCATAAACGATATGTTTATTTATCATTGTGCAATTTAATTTATTGATTTTTGTAAACATAATAAATATAAACGTTGAATTCAATACGACACTTTATTAAAAAACATGGCTATACAAACTTCGTGATGTAAAGCGATAGATATATTTCATACCCGTGTTTGAGAACTAACATTGATTCCGTCGCCCTTTAGTAAGTACTTCTACCTATCGCATTGTAATTAGATCTATTTGTATGGACGTTAGATCGTATATAATACGAGTGATACTCAAATGAATGATGTTGTGTTGCAGGAAGAAGGCCGAGGTGTCCATGGAGGGGTCTTTTCTGGTTAGACAGATTTACGAAGACGAGATAACTTACAACTTAATTACGGCCGCCGTTGAGGTTCTTCGTATGTATTCAACGGGGTTCTTTATCTACGTGTTCATTGCAATAACTATTCATTATAGTTATTTATTTAATATATAATATGTTTTGTCGACATTTTTATGGTGTACCTTAATCATGAAATCATACCGCCTTGTCTAGAAGTCATACTCAGCCTGTTGCATTCCATTTCGTGTTTAGGCTTCCGCTGAGACATTTACTACACTCCAACGTTAAGTACTACTAATACTTCAGTAATACTACTACTTCAATACGATACAAATTACAGAACTACCTGCCCATGCTATTCTGGAGTTGTTTGGTATGACGTTCTTCGAGTTCTGTCAGGACTCCGGATACGACAAGATACTGCAAGTGCTTGGCGCTACACCTCGTGACTTCTTGCAGGTGAATCCTTTGAAACTATTTATGAAAATAGAAAATAATTTTTTTGTATGGGGATAGGCTCTACTTGAAGAGAAGGCATCTTGATTGTCATTTCTTATTATATTTTAAATTTCCTGTAGAAGTTCAACGCTATTCTTTTCTGTTGTTTTAGAATCTGGACGGACTACATGACCACTTGGGTACCCTCTACCCCGGAATGCGTTCACCATCATTCAGGTGCACCGAAAGACCAGAAGATGGCGCGCTTGTCCTCCACTATTACTCCGATAGACCGGGACTCGAGCACATCGTAATCGGAATTGTAAAGGTTTGTAAAATAAAGAAAGTCAGTGAGTGTCAAGAATTGAGGATTCAGAATTTTTTTAGTATTCTAAAGAGGTCGTTGAAAACATTCAATTTTTTACATTATGATTTAAAATTAAATATTGAACTTTTATGTAACGACGTTATAAATTCGAAGGTACCGAATCTGCATGTGAAAATAACGTTTCACAGACAGTGACCAGCAAGCTTCATAACACTGAAGTGAAGGTCGAAGTTCTGAAGACCAAGGAGGAATGTGATCATGTTCAGTTCCTCATCACGGAAACGTCTACTACTGGACGAGTGTCCGCGCCGGAGATAGCTGAAATTGAGACCTTGTCGCTTGGTATGTCGCATAATCGTAAAAGTAACCGAGTCGCAACACTTACCACAGTACATAAATTATTATCGTGACTGTAACTAAGATTTTAAAAAACTGGTTTAAAGGACAAATAAAATTCGTCGAGTAATTAGAAGCAAGCATAATACTGTGCATCGCAAATCATTTAAGTATATTTATAGGCAAAAATAAATAAGATGAATAGTTTGTTTCAGTAAACCCAAACAAACACAATTCAAGGATTCAAAAATTTAATTCTAAAGAGGATTTTAAAAAAATGCTCACAATCTCAAACATGTTCCGTCTGATATTCGAGTCAATCAATTATTTTCTTCAGAGCCCAAAGTGAGTCCAGCGACATTTTGCCGCGTGTTTCCGTTCCACCTGATGTTCGACCGCGAACTGAGTATCGTCCAGGCGGGACGCACCGTCTCCCGCCTCCTGCCCAGAGTGACCAGACCCGGTTGCAAGATCACCGATGTCTTGGATACGGTACCTTTAATTTTATTTTATAAACCGCTTTAGAATGGCAATTTTTTTAATTATTAACTTTCCCTTGAGAGAAAAGCTTATTATGTGTATACTTAATAAATGTACCTAGTTATAAACATGTTGATGATAATAATGATGAACGCTCCTTCTGGAAGTACATAGGTACTTGTTTATTTCGTACATATGTGCTCATTGATTACATATACCTGTGAGTGTTGATAGTTATATGTTTTGTTCTTTTCGATCGCAAATATTATCACCTTAATTTTAAATAATACAGCTAATGTTCCCTTACAATTTTACCGTCATTTTTCTTTGTTTCAGGTTCGACCACACCTTGAAATGACATTCTCTAATGTACTGGCTCATATCAATACTGTTTATGTATTGAAAACAAAGCCCGAAGAAATGACTGTAACAGATCCTCATGAGAAAATAGCATCCCTTCGACTTAAGGTACTTTTCACACGGTTATTATTACTTTGTCTAGGTGCTCTAATTAACATTTTGTTCTTAATTATCTAACAGCAACAATTATTCTGTTATCCCTTTTCAATGTATTGCAGATTATATTAGCGCTAACGACCAATCATGCTTGAAGTTGGAATCTACTTATGATGAAATTAATAGAATAGGCTTGAGTTCTTGCTGATCATTCAACTGATTTGTCATAATTAAACTGTATGGTTTTACAACCAAATCCTGACTATTTCAAATATCAATTAAAAATACATTGTGATTGTCAGTCTGAACTTATGAGTATATAAGCGATACATAAAAAGACATACATTTCAGGGGCAAATGCTGTACATTCCCGAAACGGATGTAGTTGTGTTCCAATGCTACCCCAGCGTGACCAATCTGGATGATTTGACTCGGTGAGGCCGGACAACATATCAATACTTCAAAGAAACAATTTTATGATGTCTTATAACTATGTCATACTTTATTCTTGTACGCTTTTCACAGCCGTGGTCTCTGCATTTCCGACATTCCCCTCCACGACGCGACCCGTGATCTGGTCCTCATGTCGGAACAATTCGAAGCTGACTACAAGCTGACGCAGAACCTCGAAGTGCTGACCGATAAGTTGCAGCAAACTTTCCGCGAGCTGGAGGCTGAGAAACAAAAAACTGACAGGTCTGAGCTTGTTGTGTCAATCTTAGGATGTAATGAAGCTAATAACAAAATAAGATGGTGTTTACTTAGTATTAACAGTAATGTAAAACGTACAAATCTTATTAATTATTATAAGCGGTAACGCGAATATGTATAATTTAAAGAATGTAAAAGTCAATAAAAGCAAAGCGAGCAAATTTTGGAACAGAGATCTTGAAGATTGTAGAATACTATATACAGGTTTCAACCGTACGCACCATTTTTCCAGTAACAAGTAGGTATGTATAATATGTTAACCCGAAAGGCAGGATTACTTGGTTATTAATATGTATTTATTTTGGCGTCTGCTGTCGTTGTTATAAATGTATATATCACTATTACTCATATTACTTTAAAATGATCAGTTTAAATCAATATAGAAAACGTAATATTAAGCCTGTAATTTCCAAAGAGGTGGGTAGAGGAATATGGAAATCTCACACATTTTACCAATTATGTTTATTGGGGTGTTGGGAATAATTTGGGAAAATTGTACATTGCCCGACCCGGTATTTGAACCCAGAACCTCATGATCGACAGTCGCGCTTGCGAGTATTGGACCAACGAAGCAATCACCAATATAATAAGAATAATTCTACATGACACTAAAATCTAACAAAACTCACCACCAATACCTTTTGTTGTCTTACATACATTGTAATTATTATCTCACACATATATGTATTTTGTAACTATTTACGATTTTATTTTCGTCTCGAACCAATTCTTTTCAATTTCCTTCGCCCAGACTCCTGTACTCCGTGTTGCCAATCAGCGTGGCCACTGAACTGCGTCATCGCCGCCCGGTGCCCGCTCGGCGCTACGACCCCGTGACCCTCCTCTTCAGTGGCATCGTCGGTTTCGCCAACTACTGCGCCAGGAACATCGATCACAAGGGCGCCATGAAGATCGTCAAGATGCTCAACGATCTCTACACGGCGTTCGACGTATTGACCGATCCGAAACGGAACCCTGACGTTTATAAGGTAACAAGATTTATATCTGAACGTTTCGTCAAATACCTTTATGATAGAGTCTACTTGTACACTCTACATTTGGTGAGAGCTCATAAAAGATAACTTCGGATAAGACACCATTATACGTTATATCGTTAAGCAAACAGAATAATTATTTTTAAGAAATATGGCCCAAGGATCATGAGAATCAGTATTAGTGTATCGTAGTCGACTACTGGACGTGTTCCTAGTAACATTACATTGATCTTTCAATTGACTACAGGTGGAGACTGTTGGAGATAAGTACATGGCGGTGTCTGGTCTGCCGGAGTACAAAGTGGCGCACGCGAAGCACATCTCGCTTCTCGCTCTCGAGATGATGGATCTATCGAGGACTGTCACTGTTGACGGCGAGCCAGTGGTAAGTAATCGTGTAGAAGAAAAACATTGTGTCGTGGCTATTAAAAAAAAAGCTTTATTAAATTAAAATTAAAATTTAGATCATATTAGGTGTCTGTGTCTGTAATGATTGCTCCACTTCTAATTCTCTGGGATTCTGTATGTGTCTTTATATGTCTCCTTATATATATAATTCGTGTCCCAGTATCCTACACAATAATATGGCATTTTGTTCAAGTTACATTGTTCTTGTTACATTGTGTATCACATATTCATCATTAATACGATTAAATGTGAGATTTGTCCAAACTACAGCAATTGTCAATTCTGTCACGTTTTATTAACCACATAATGCAAGCATTTTTTTAATAGGTTTCATTGATTAATGATTCTTGATATTATACAGGGCATTACTATCGGGATTCACTCCGGTGAAGTGGTAACTGGTGTGATTGGGCATCGCATGCCGCGCTACTGTCTTTTCGGGAACACCGTCAATTTGACCAGCCGCTGCGAGACTACCGGCGTTCCTGGCACCATCAACGTGAGCGAGGACACCTACAGGTGACGAATTAAAAAAATCAACTCGTTACTCAAATGTTTAATCGTCGAACAAATCCAAATACCGCTTCAGCGAAGCTGGTACAGGAAGCTTATATATACCGAAGGGTAATTCAAAATTTTCCCACAACCTTTGTCGTATCCTACATCTGCATAAATGCTTCAATTCAACAGGTTTCAAACCGCATCTAGAAGTCGGTATCAAATGGTCTTCCAAAATTTCTCCATACTTTTCCAATGCAATTTTTCTTTGATAGTTATAATTATCTGGCAACTCCAAATGCTTTAAGCTCGCCTTATCAATCGTCAAATTAACCTGAGGGACTGCTCGTAGAGAGAGTTTCAGACACGTGACAAGTTCATATGGGTATTTCCGATTGTACTCTTTCAGTCTATCCAAAATGGATTCCACAGGATTAGTGGACGCGTTCTCGGGTGTTATTCTCGCTCCAAACCTGAGAAGTATCATTAGCATTTCTGATGCTCCTAATTGAATGACCACTCTTACTGGAGATGCCTTGCCGCAGCTCTCCAATGGAATATCTATGAACCGAAAAGCTTTTTCACCCTCGGTATATTCTAGACTAGCATTGGTAGCATGATCTAAAAAGAATACGAGGGCATGGATATTTTCTTCCTTATCCGTAAAATCAGATTTCCAGCCAGCCAGAAAATGAGGGGCCGATGTTCCGAAAATTGCTCCTGAAATAAAACAGGGAATACAATGACGAAGTGAAGATTCATCTCATTTTATAAAAAAAATTGAATAGAAATGATCTGTATTTTTCGAAACTGTTTTTGTTTAATTTGATCCAATAGATAAATATTAATGTAGGCAATATACAAGCTACTGTAACAAAGGGAAGTAGTTTTAAGGTCTGTTACTTCGATCTGCGCGACGATTGAATACGTATCTGGAAAAATATGTAACCATGTAATCATCATCCTAGATAAGCGTTTAGCTAATCGCGGATTCAAGGAGGTTACAAATAGCAAGACCGTTGCGAAATGCATTTATCATAAAAAAAAACTATATAAAACACTAATTTGAAAATTAGATTTGTAAAGGTAGAAAATTGGATTTGTAAATCCCTCGGCTTTGGTATCGTGATTTTGTGTAAAATTACCTTGTAAGATAATCCAATATTAATTCAATAGAAAATTAGTAGGTACAAACCAAGGAAAATCCTCTCAAAAGTTTTCTCACATGCGTAAAGTTCATCCAATAAAGCCGCGACCACGCCGTTGTCTTGAATGCTCCAATCAAAAGCAAGTTTCATGGCTATATAGAGCAGGTTATGGTATTTCCCCATGAGGCAGACGTCGCCGTTGCTCGATTTACAATTGTTATGGTATTTAAGGGCGGATAAAATGAAGTTCTTGCAAGTAGTGCCGTCAGATTTGTTTTGACCTGAATAATAAATGATATTAATCCATAAACTTGCTATTTCAAACATAAAAAGAAACATACATGTAATTTAAAAATATTGCATCATGAAGGCTTGTACAATGTTTGGTTTTTATAAGATTCGAATTCAACATGCTTCATTGAAAGGAAATTAATGGAATTATTGATTATTGCAATCTAAAATGTATTGCAGTTAACCATGACAATAATGATTATTTTAATTTAGAATTTTGTAAAATAATACTATATAACCAAAACAACTTTGTCTGTTTATCTTATGTTTACGAATTAAACTCATAGATACAGTTTTATTAAAATGTCCAAGGATATAGCTTAAAGAAAATAAGGGATACAAGATTGAATCGGAATTATTGAGACTGCGTGAGCTCTTCAAATTATTTTACGATAATTATACTAATTGCAACAGGCTCAACGTAAGATATAACGGGTGAATTTTGGGTGCTTACTATGCTACCTTGCAATTTATGGAAATAAAGGTGTGATATTATGTAAATTGTAATACTTAAATATTATAATATAATCCGTACAACCTTTAGCACAGCCGGCGATCACTGTATTAAAATATTCAACCAGTTCACGTCTCTTGTATCTCTCGTTCAAACAATCGCGTTTCATATTATTGAACACTTCTTCAAAATAATAATCCATAAAAGAATCCATAGTTTTATCACTTTTCAATTTATCATTTACAAAATGTGATACTTTAATTTTAAACTATTCCTGCACGCCACAAGTCGGCTTTTGACTTTTAGAGTTTCACTGACGTTATTATATTTATAATTATTTTTTAAGAAGTTTTTCATGCAACTGTTATATCACTAGTAGGGCGTGTAGACAAATAGTGATGGAAATCAGTATTGCACCCCGTTTCCAGTAAGAAACCGTGCAACTGTGTAATCCTCTTAACTACCTTTGTTCCGGAGAATCCACAGCAATGCTTGTCTATTTTCCAATGAACGGTACAGTATTTTAATGAGGGATTTAAAAATAGAGTCATTTTTGATCGTATCAATACTTATTATAGCCAAACAGCTCATTGTGTAATTCATATTGGTGTAAAAATATTATAAGGATGTGTATATTCATATTTGAGGATGGCTACTGTCGTTGTAATTTGTAATTAAATCCGAGTGAAACGATCACCAAAATGTCAATGGAAGCGTGAACGTAGTTATTTAGACTGATTAATAATAATTAATATTGATGAATAAAAACACAGAAGAATTAAAATCCTAATAGTACAAACTGTTTAGTTTATGATAAAACGGTCGTGTGGAAGTTGTTCCATAAAATTCACTTATTTCCAAATTTGATATTGTGAACGCTAAGTTATTGCCTGGTAATCTAATTAGCGGTAGTGATAAGGTTTCCTTTTATTCTGGATATATGACCGGTGTAGAGTAATAGGTTCAATACTTATTCCATAATGGGACTTGAACGTAGCTGGTGAACTGTGAGAGTGTTCTTAATTCCTCTACCTACCTCTTCGGGGATTAAGATCGTGATGTTGCTTTTTAAAATTTTTCTTTATCAATTTTCAGCTACTTGATGCAAGAAGACAACCACGACGACCAGTTCGAGCTGACCTACCGTGGCCACGTGACCATGAAGGGGAAAGCCGAACCGATGCAGACCTGGTTCCTCACCAGGAAGGCAGTTTAAATTGCAACTCCTGGAAAATTCCATTACACCTCTCACTCTAGCAGCTCTATAGTAGTAGCTCTGCATTCGATTAGGTAATAATATTTTAAATAAATGAAAAGTAGTGGTTTTCAGCTTTATAATTAAATGTGTAGTTTAGCATCGCTTTCGCATAGACTTAGATCTTATTTACTAAAGTTTTCGAAAAACTATGTTAACCAAAGGATCAATAAAATAAATATACTGGAACGTATGTAGTCAAATGTTCATATTAAGACTTCCATAGTTCGGTTGATAACTGAAAATATATTCGTATTTTTTCTTTTAATCAATGGCCTTGATTATTCTTTGTATGCAAGCAATATTAATTACGCTAAAATGTTTTAAACTGAACATAGAACATTTTATTATTGTATCAGCAATGAGTCACATAACCATTCATAATTCTACTCTATTAAGTAATTGACTAATCTTGAATACAATTTATGTCGTATTGTAAAGTATGATTTATTTTTAACTTACATTAAATGTTTAAATAGAAGATAATATTATAGTGTTATGTAGTAAATGCTTGCATTCACATGAGTAGCTTATTTTAAGTCGGGCCTAGCGTGAGGCCTATTTGTTTCGTAAAGATTAGCATCTAATAGATTACCATTATACGGCGCTAAATACATTAACTTTATTACCTCTCAAATAGTCTTAATTTAATAAATATCTTATCTTATCATCAAATATATATCATACGAATGTTTAATATTATATTATGAAAGAGTAATTAATCATGTTGTAACAAAATAGTGAGTTTATTTGAAAGATTAGTGCTATATACAATACTATATTTTGTCTGCTATTAACTTATTTTAGAGGATAATATATTGTTTAGTGTTCCTTAATGTCTTTCATATGAGAAAAGTTAAAATATTTATTCAAATGTTACATTTGTGATGTATGTAACCTTGATTAAGAAAAAACAGAACGTTCTAGATGTTAGATTATGAACGAACAATCCCTACACAAATGTATTAGCAATTATGCAAATAGTTGTCTAAATGTATTGCTGCTTTCTTTTAGGCGCTTTAAATGACACTTATGTTAGAAACTTTGTTTATATTTAAGCTATTTATTTTAATTATGAGTACTCTTCTAGTCAATATTTGATAATATTATATACGAAAGTACTTGTATTATTTATAATTTATATCAAGAAAGTTTCATTCCTCGTGTCGTTCCTCATATTATTATTAATTGCAGTATTATTTATTAAATAATATTTTTATTAGATATATGTGATTCTTAGAAATATAATAAAAGTAGTTGAATGTGCATTAGTAGTTTTTTTTAATACATGGTAAATAATTCCTCTAAAAGTAACACGTAAATATTATTATATCACAATATTACAATATTACACATTTAACTTTTGTATTAATTGTTAACATTGTCATAGTTGATTATTAAATATTAAATCATTACAATAAAATAACTGATTTAATAGTTAGCTTAATGTTGGATATCAAATATGATGTCATTATCTGTATGACATACCGAAGCTGTGATTTGACTGCGTAACGATAAACGTTTCCAAATGGAAACTTCGAGTAACTTGATCCTAATGCGCAATTTTGATCCTTCCAGTTTTTATTTATGGAATAGGCTACATTTGAGTGCGGTGTACGGCAACAGGCATTACTTGTTTCGTTGTGGGACTTACATGTAACCGATGAAACATGGGAGTGTATTGCATCTGTCTGATTATATCTTCAAGGATTACAGACGAGATTTACCCAACCCGGGAATCGACCTTAATAACCTTCAATCAGCAATCGCGCTTTGCAATTACTTAACTAAAGGGGCAGCTTTTATCTAATTTCATTAATTATAACGTACACTTAGGCGTATAAAGCCTGCTCGTGTACTTGGCTGTAAAGAACACTGTAATCTTTAATGTTCTCATTCTTACTCTTCGTGGGAGTGTTCTGCATTCCTCTGCCTACCTCTTCGAGGTTTACAGGGTAACGTTTTTTACGTCATTCTAAAAAATAAACAGTACTCTGTAATCAAGATGTAAATTGTGATGATAGAAGACAGAATCATTCCCTCATCGTGTATATTGTTTAAGCATATAATTTTATATATCTCTAAAAATAATAATCAGAATGGAATGCCGTAAACGACCTTGATTAACAAGTGGTCCAGCGACGAGAGATTCTCACATCGATTGAGGTCAGCTTATTATATAATATATACATAAACATTTTACAAAACGCCTCATTGCTACTGTTGGTTGCAGGTACGACTACCGATCGGGAGATCCCGGGTTCGATTCCTGGGTCGAACACTACAAAAAATTTCTAATTTAGATTTTCTAGTAGTGGTTCGGAATCTAGATATGTGCCCGATGCATGGAAATAGGCTCACCACTATTCCATAGTGGGCCGTAAACGTAACTGTTAATCATGGGAATATTCTGCATCCCTTTGCCTACCTCTTTGGGGATTAAGGGCGTGAAGTTACGTCCGTTCGTTTTTTTTATTTTTATCTTTTGACCAAAGAGCTGGCAATCATCTCACTCAGAGACCTATCCTTTTAATTCAGCGAGGTAATACTGCCAGTGTTTCGGGAACTATACCTAACAAGCACTTTTAGATGAAGTTTTTTATTTTTTCTAACTTTTTGTTTATTTTTTTTATAAAAATGCTTATTGTATATTTTAATGTCGAAATAGGGGCTTAATTGTAAACGAATAAAATCATTAAATGTACAATTTGATATAAGCGGCGACTAAGCCCGGCGCTGACAGATCGCGGCATGACGCGGTCTGTCTGGGCACAGCTAAAAGCTCTGCGTCCCTTTAAATCGCAGCCTAGGCGATGCGATAAATTTTGCCTTGCGATCCCCAGACCGAATGTCCAGCGTGGGGACTGTGGGCATCGTGGTCGTTTATTTTATTATATTGAACTGATTGTTGTTTTTCCTGTGTATTTGTTATGTGTTTTCGATTTGTTTGTGAGTGTGCTGTACTTCGTCCTCCAATATTTTTGTTTTGTAATAATTAATAATTTTGTTCAAAACTAAGTCTAAATATAATTTATTTAGTGTAGCGATTTGAAACGCCTTTTTTTTTAGAATAAAACCAAAATACTTTGTCGCCATTTATATAATAATATGCAACATTTATATAAAATTTACATTTATTATACCAACATATTCGATAATAATTTGAATGTTCATGCGATAACATATTTCTAGGTACATAATTAAATAATACTTATATACAATGTCATGTATATATAATGTAACTTAAGTTAAATTAATAATTTATGTAAGTTTCATTTTAATTTGTTATTCTATAGAATTAACTTGAACTAAACTCGAAAAAACAATAATGGTGAACATAAGCTACTTTTTCAAAATTGATTTTACCAGTTCAATGTATTATAATAATAATTAATTTTAAAGTATATTTTCAAATATAATAAATAATTTGTGACATGTTGAAAACATAAAAAATGTAAAACGCGTTGATGTCTTTTGCTACTGACAACGAGAAAATTTTGCACCCCTGTATAACACGACGCTTTATGAACGCGTGACGAACTACAACTAATAACAAAGTACCGAATGTAAAAAACTACTATTATTAAATCATCAGGTGAAGTCCCGTACGGGGTTGGCAGGAAGTACTTAATGTCAAAAATCTATCAACACAGATCTGATTCCTCAACATACAAATCATTCACATCTTTGTACCGTAAGTTTGACGCCGATTTCGGTTACTTTGTCCCTCCATCACTCAGAACTTGATATATTTGGTCAAGGCAGATGAACCTTGGACTCCTCCGCTCTTGCGTCCGTCGACATTTATATTGTATTACCATATTCTATTTACCGTTTATATGAATATCCAATCGGACTTGGAGTTCTGTATTACCAAACACCACGACACCATCTTGTTGAATTACTTTAATCTTGCTAATTTATTTTATCTAGAGCGCATAATATTCTGTATTTTAGTGATTGTTTTTGCAAGTTATCTTCTAGACAAATTATTTTTTTATAATCGTAAAAATATTAGATATCTGATAGAAAGCGTTGTTAAAAATTAATTATATCTGTACAATCTATTATAATTATATCGGTATACATATAAAATTAATTACATTTATACATATA
>DWEI01000438.1:0-22028 GCA_018245875.1 Mysoria ambigua
ATTCCTGATGACATTAAAAAATAGACAATGAATAAATTTAAACTCAAATTAAAACAATATTTATTAAATAACTGTTATTATGACATTAAAGAATCCCTAATAAGTAGCTTTACGGAATAATTATAATAATACCCCATTTATTATATTATAATGATTATTCAATTGTTTTATTATTTTAACGTTGACATATAATCATTTTGTATAATTTTGTAATCAATTTGTAAATGTGGCAGTTAATCATATTAGAATTTAATATCAGTTAGAATATTAGAATTTATTAGGATTTACGAATATAAGAATTGTCAATAGGGTTTTAAACTAACCTCACATTAAAAAATCGTATGCTCAGATTGGGCTAAGTCCTTCATGTACGTAAAACAAATAAATGATTTGATTTGATTACAACTTGATTGTAATCAGTTTTGCGTCATATCATATGACTTATCAAAGGTTTATCGTTTCAGGCTAATGCATCCTTACTCGATGACTTCACAGGCGCAATGTCGTACGTTGAAAGCGCATGTGGTAAGCTTTTCAATGATTTGGTTACTGATGTGAAGATTACGGTACATTGCACAATACTAGCTATGGAAAAAGTACTGGCAATTAGTGGTGCAATAAAGGAACCGTCGACGGATGACTGTTATGGTCAGAAAGAATCAAAAAATGAGAATATTAATAAATTACCTTTGGATAATTATAAAACTGGATCTAGATTCAAAGAAATTGGAGATTCAAAGAAAGATATGAATGAACAAATAACTTCTTCGATCGCTAAAGTAAATGAAACATTGACTAATATTTTAGACAATGTTAATCACGATAGGATAAATCAAATTAAGATTGTCCTACAAAACGAGACAAATCGTTTGACGGAGATAAGTTTTCTATTAAGACAAGAGTTGGAGAAAATATCACAACAGGTAAAAGATGTATTTGAACAAATGGAGTCCGATAAATCATCTTTAGAATCGATTTGGAATAATCTGAAAATGTTACGCGAGGTGGAGAAAAATGATAAAAACGTTACTGAAGTTAATGAAATAAGCCAAGTCCTTAATGAAGCTATTAATGTGCTACATTTAAATACGACTAATGACATCAACTCAGACGAAGATAAAATAAAAGTAATAATACGAGAATTGGAACACGAGTCTTCTAATAACAACAATACATTTACGAATATAGATCGGGAACTATTAGAATGGAAAGAAGAACGAACTCGTGCAGAAAGTTACTCGAGTCAGAAATGGATACCTGAACAAACGCCAACAAGTTTTAAAGATTTAGCTATGAAAATGTTTAGAGATAAAGATATGAATCGCACAGAAATAAACAATCGTAAAAACGGAAATGAAATTCACGAGAAAAATCCATTTAATGATGAGTCACAGGCAGCACAAAATAACATTGACAAAAACAAAAACAAGTTAAAAGATAATAATTTCTTCGGTGTTTTAAATGAGGAAGAACAGAAGAAAGCAATTGATGAAGCTGAGGATATTATTAAAAATAGTGCTAATTTCGAATCAATGTGGGATAATATTCTTACCAAAGGAAAAGAGACAGATGTTTTTAACAAGCCTGAACCATTTGACTTTAGTAACTTTAAGTAAGGTAGCAGTACTTCACACTTGTAGATAAAGAAAACAAATCTTATATATTTACTAGGGAGAGACTGATGGAGCCCATAATATTGTTTTTGGAAACACTGGTAGTTTAACGTCTCCCTGGGGTCCGGTAAAATACGTTGCAGAATACTATGAAAGGCTTTCATAGTAATCAATCAAATGTTTCGGAAATCTAGATATATTCTAAATATAACTTAATCAAGATTTATAATAATGTTTGTTTCAAGTAACTAATGTATGTATAAATGAAAAGACTGTAGTTCTATGTAATAACGATTTTATTAACAATATAAATAAGTTTCTTACAAATATATTACCTACAATTGAGCTGCGCTACTCTACGGCGAGCGGTCGCCGCGCGGTCGCGTGGCCGCGGCGACGCTGCGAGCGATCCCTCCGCCGGGACCTACTCTATGCACCAATACAGTAGGTATCTAGTTCGTACGTCTCCACACTCGTTAGCACGACCGTTTCACTCGATCATATTCGTATTCTAAGTTAGTTGATGCAAAATTTTGTAGTGTTATGTTTATAAAGAATTTATTTTAAATTAAATAACTTCCTGACCAAACAATTGCTACTTACTCCGTTCCGAAGTAAAAATGCTTTAAATCATTTAAATACATTAATGCACATATTCAGTTCAATCGGTCGGGTGGCCTAGATAGATAAAATAAATAAATATGTACAAAATTCTGCTTCAACTATGTAGTTATTTATACAAACTATTAACACGAAAAGCGTTTAATTCTTGTTTTTATATATTTTTTTACTTTTGTACATAAGTATATTAAATAATCTCTATTGAAAACATTTAGTAATTCATATTCCTTCAATTCCTGATCTTATCATCATTTTAATAAAATAATTACGTGGATATTAAACGTTTAATATTTACATCGGGCGACAATACATTTACAGAAAATTATTATTTTTACATCAGTTTAACCACTAGGATATCATCAAAATATTTGATGAAATAAAATGTTACAATAAACAGTCGTTATAAATATTAGGGTCGTCGAGATCACCCTTCTATTGCACGACATTTCTAATAAATTTGTGGAAATCCGTTAATTAATGAATTCCCAGGACATTCGTTCGTAAAATTGAGCAATCGTCACTTAAAGTTTAATTGTCGTAATATTGTACTAAGTATCATAAGGAGAATTCATTACGCAGTCGGCACGCGTGTCCGCGGCGAACAGATGTTCCGCGACACCGCTTGTGCTCGTGTACTGGGGCATGTAAACAATTTATATCAATTTTCTTACACGTAGTAAAATCGATACGCATTCTTCATTCACTGTACATGTTCTATTCTACGACAATAAATAATACATTTTATAGAAGTAAGACGAAGCGTTGTATCTAGATGAAGTAAGAGAAGCAGATAAAGAAGATACAATAAGTGTTTTAAATATGTAATTTACTTAGCACTAAGTATTCAAAGTTTATTTGAAAGTTTAAAGTTTCAATCACGACATTTAAAGATCATCTTTCAATAGGAGTTGAAGAGCAATCTTTTTGAATTACACATTTTACAAATGGAAGAATTTATGATGTTTAAGTGTTGCAAACATCTGATAAGATAATAATTGAGTATATGTACCTATATCGCAAGTCTTTTAAAAAACTACATTATTGTTCTAAGTATTTTACGTTTAAGTATTCTTTTCACATAATAACTTTGAACACAGGCAGGATGTTTTCGATAGTGGTGTTTATTTGTGGCTTATTCTAAATATTACCTAACTATAAGTTACATTCTAAAGATGAAGAAAACTTCCTCCATGACTCATACACCCGCCTGTCTCATATAAAATACTTATTGAAATACGAAGAAGGCGAGTACAAGTTATTCGAAAATTTCTATATATTTTTATTACTAGCATGTAACCCAACCCAATGTGACTATCTAAAATAAATGTATCTGTCAACAATCGTGTATAATTTCGTGATCAATTTAAACAGTTAACTACTAAAAGCTAGACTAATTACTAGACAAAGACTAGAGGAGCGGAGAAGACGTACGTTTTGGAAGGTTTTAGAGGAAGGATACGAAGATGTGTGAGGTAAAGATATAGATCTGCACATTGATACAACGTCTGACAGATAACGTATGTCAGACCGTGTCGTGGAGTAGAACTCGCGCGGGACGGTGAGGTCGGGTCCGGTGCCGCGGCCGCAGTGACACTGTTCAACGGACTCGGTCCGCTAAGCGTGCATTTGACGATAAACATTTTGTTTTATAGTTAAAGAATGCCAGTTATTCAAATGATTGGCTAATTGACATTTAGATACCTATTTTAATACCTTTTGATCATTCGTCTGTTGGATACGGGTCTCAGAATGAGAAGGTTTAAGATCATGGTTTGGTACGCTGGCGAAGTATGAGTTGGGAAAACTAAATTAAAAAAGATGTTCCCAATTACAGGGGTTTCTAGGAGAAGTTAAATAAATAACTGATTACTATAATAATACAAGTTGATTTCAGCTCGGTCTCTGGTTAGGTAACTATTTTTTATACAAATGTAAAACTCACACGTTTAGCATTTGGCAATGTGCTTGCAACGTTTGAACAATATCACTGCGACGTATTAGCACAAGATGGCCGCCCGCGAACAGCCACTGTAATTTGCTTGCAAATGTGTGTCTGCTCATGTTGTGCCGTTGAAAACGGAACAGAAGTTGTACGTAACATAATACTATTTCATTACCACTACAACGTAGAAGATTGCTAGTGGCGATGATATGACGTTAACACATTCCCGTCTATGAATGTATCCTACACGGCGAGAGGGATTAATTGGTAATCGACGTGGTACATAATGAATAAGTGGGTTCCACACTCATACAAACAATCAGAAATTTCCATTAAAAAAAATTGTAAAATTCAATGAATCCTCCAGACACATGTACGAAATATATCTAATATGAACATTAATAGGTTAACGGTATCTATTGCAGTCATAAGTAATCTCGAAGATCATTTTTGATCTGTTCGTCTTCCTTTACAACCAAATTACAGCTTATATGTCGTAGCTGTCTCCTATGATGTCGCAGTTAGGAGGGCGGCGGACAGCGCACCAGCGACGAGGTGGCGATCTGGTTGAACTGCTTGTCGATGGGCATGCGGTCGTCGTACAGCGTCGGGGCCTGTAGAATGATGCCGGCCGTGCCCACCAACACCGCCAACGTGAATATCCACAGGAAAAGACGATCCAGCACCATCGCGACGTATTTCCAATCTTCCTTCACCTGCAACAATAGGCCACGTTGGCTACGGTTGAATTGCTCTCGAGTACAAGGCTATAGGTATATTTTTTTAATTGAAGATACCGTTAAGTACTGGAAGCCCGTCATTTCTATAGATTGGACGTAACCTACACTTTCCAGACCAAACCGAATGGTCGTAGAGTTGGATATTCCTACTATTGGATGATTGTGACTTGAAATTTCTAATAATTTAAATTTTTAACAATGACTCGAAGTCCCGATTTCCGCTTGGTGTATGACAGTAGGCTATTTCATACGAGATAAACGTAACTAGTGAAACGTGGCAGTAGGACTATACTTATCTCTGGCGATTGTGGAGGTGATGTTACGTTACGTTTTATGATATTTGTGTACCTTAGTCGAATCTTCGAGCACTCGCGTATGTTCTGCGATGAAACGCACGCAAAAGCAGGTGCGGTGCACCTCGGGCGGGCAGGCGGAGTGGCTGAAGCCGGGCGGCGGCTCGGGCACCGGACTCAGTGCCTCGTCCTCGCCGCCCACGCCCAGCGCGCCGCCCTCGCTGGACCCGTGCACCACGCAGCTGCCGCCGAACCGATTGCTATCGCCCAGGCTTTAACAACACGCCATTTAAGAAAATAATAACTAAACAACGCATAATTCATTTGTTATTTACACTTTCACGCCTCAACGTTTTCACACCTGTACAATGTCATGAAACGCCGTGAGTTAACTTGCACGACATATCGATAGTTCATTATTTTTTCTGTTACGACATCAGAGCACGGTAAAATAAATTATACTTGTTTAAGTTATGATTTGATAATATTTCAAAAAATGTTATCACTCATTTATCCTGTTAGATTAACAACGCTAGATACTCACCTACAGACTCTTAGGTCAGACCTTTATATTAAACAAAATCTATTTTAACAATAAAGTACCTACTGGTTGGAATTATATCATTATATGGATTCCAGCGTAACTACTGACCTACATTTGATAGAAGGTTAATGAAAAGAAAATTACCTAATAATAATAAATGATACGTGTAGTATAATAGTTAAAGATATACACAGTGTGTCCAAGTTCGGTCATCTGTTCGTTGGCAAGTTTATATTTCAAGTACTTTAATGTGAAATGCTCTTACTTTACAGTATTTTTGGACTTCATAAATATCTTATTAAGATACTTGCGGCAAGTGAATTTTTGCGTCTGGACGGGAAAATCTCTTACAGAAATTTAATTTCAGTCCGCGATTTATACTTCTCTTTTATTTACCTAAAATTTGTTAGGTACTCAGTTCGCATCGCATGAATAAGAGTCCCGCGCGTTACTAGGCCCTCACGTATTAATAATTTATTAACTCAGTACAGAAAATATGGACTTTAAAAGTAAATATGTATTTTATCATGTTAAATTCCTCCATATGAACTACGAATATAATATCGAGCGTGGTGTGGGCTACAATCCCTTATTCTGCTAGTTGTGGCTCTCCATAAAGAGAGGGCAGCCACAAGCTATCAATGCGATGACGGCTGATAGTGACTCACGAACACTAAAATGTTTCTGAAAATTTGCAACTAGCGTCCCGTCTGGCGCAGACGTCCAAGACGGACAGCTGTCTCAGCGCTCCGATCGCTACCTTAGAACGAATTATCTCTACACGTTCTACGATGATCACCATTACGATTTAAATATCATTTAAATTATCTTACCACCTGTTATGATAATATATAAAATTATATTACGGTTTATTCAATTTTTTACATTTACCAGAAAGTCTTTTAATTTTTTGTTGTTGTACCTTCATAGTTTTTAGAGGTCAATCTTACATACGTATTGTGAGCTATAATTTACAACAGTTGCAGAGCTGTAATAAGTGTATTCTATAATTAAAAATATGAACAATTGTAAAAATAATCAATTTAGTACGCATTTGTCATTAATCTTTCCCTTTTCAATAACTTTTTCTTGGGTTACATATGACGTACCACAAATAGGAGGATAGAATTAAACCGTTCTTTACAAAGATAAATATTTATGGAAAAAGTAGCTTATATCGGTTTTATAATAGATTGCATTAACTATTTCAATTGGTGAAAAAAAATAGGTACATGTGAAGATTGATTTAACTCTCTGGTACCTAAATATTTAATACTTACTGAATCTAATTAACCAAGAGAAGGTCTTGTGGTAATGGTGTAATAGATAACTAGGTAATAGATAGATAGGTAGATACGTGACAGTTTAGAGATATCAACCGAGTAATTACAGATTGCCAAGACAAGATATGATGATATAAAATGGTTAGAGGCATGAATGCGCGATACACTACCGTGCGCAATGAACTCACCCGGACTGCACGTAGGTGGTGTGCGTGAGGTCCTCCTTGCTGGGCGAGCGCGTGAGCGGGCGCGGCGGCGCGGCGGGCGGCGGCCACGCGCCGGGCGCGCAGCAGTCGTCGTCGGCGCTGGCCAGCCGGTACGGGTACAGCGGCCGCGCCGCGCCGCCGCACCGCACCACCACGCCGCACGCCGTGTACCGCGACCTGCGCATCACAACGCGTACACATCCACTCGCCACTCGCGACCAGTGCGCCAACCCTTCCGGCATCACTCCACCACCGATACCTATCGCTCTGCCTTCCGTGCATCCATATAAACGAACACATAGCTATCGTCATCCCAATGTGTATTTTTTTTCAAACTAATAAAAGACAAATAAAACATAAAACACGTAACAAATATTTTTTATGTATGTACGTAATAGCTAACAATTAAATTATTATTGTAAGTGGGGTATCCAGTTGGCTTATGTAAGCTATAAGGACTCTCATATATTATAACTTATAATGTTACATATTTTGTAGTTTGTGGCTTTGACTTACTATTTTGTGAGATTAACCATCCATTTATATTGTAACATGATCTTTAAGCAACTATTTGAATTATTAAAAATAATAATTAATAATTCATTGGATCCCTATTGGAATGGTGAATGTATATGTAAACTCTAGAAAAAATAAAATACATATAAGTATACGCACAAATAGGTATAAATATTACTATTTCAAAATAGGCAAATTCAAAACAAACTGTAATAATAAATTGCTTTAGTTTTACACGCGAGCTTGCGCTCAGGCGCAAATAAATGTTTAACTCGCGCTACATTCACGCACAAGTTTAATTCTATAGTTAGAGAATGAATTTTATATTTTTCCTCCGCATTCCATAAACCTCGCGAATTTCGCCGAGTCTTTATTAATTACGGGCTAAAAGAGAGAAAGGCGTGGATGGGGAGCTCCGTCGTGGCAATATTGGTTTTGGCAGACTGAGCCGCTCGGCCTCCATTTACGTAACGACTCGGAACCGCAGCAAGCAAGCTTCGGCGTCTGTCTTATATATCACTTGTCTTCATAATGGATGACCATTTGTTAAGTGAATTATAATACCGGGGTATTATCATCAATGTTCCGTTCATTTACAATGGACACAAAAATGTCGACATCGATAACCATTTCGGGTCACAAATTTCTCTAAAACCCATCGATACGATACTGACGTTATTTACGAACGTTACAACGCAAATATATTTTGCCGTATTACGTCGCGAGAATCCTTTTGACAAATTACAGTCTACAAAGACTAATGGATTTTTTGCGGTACTCTCCATAGATACCTAAAACTTCTTTTATTCGTTCCTAAGTAACAGTTTAGACTGACGCTAATAGTGTTTGACCTAAATTCTTGACGGGCGCCTGAGCAAGTAAGATACCGCGTCACGATCGAACAAAAACAGTTTATGAATAGTTCATAACGGTGTTTTTAGTGGGGCCATATCTGATTTACAAGTTTAAGGTTACTAATAAGTAATTAATATTAAAGTTAGAAGGGTTACTGCGGCGTTGATAAATAAGCGCACAAGTTCTGCGCCGACGAGACGTCGACCAACTTATAATTAATTTATACTCGTTACTGACTCGTCTTGATTTGTTATTACGTAAACCGTAATTGGCTGCTTTGGTGAGGCATGAAGAGAATTGTTTTTTTTTCAAGTCGCATTTTTGAAGAAAGACTTAAAGATGTAAATAAATTATCTCACCTCGTAGTATCGAACTTGTACTGTGGACGCTTCATGAAAAGCAAACGCGGCAGGATGTGTATGAACACTCGCTTGACCCACGGCGCCATGCGATGCGTTTGTGGCGACCGGAAGTGCACGTTCAGTACGACAACAGTCACACAAATACTGAAACAACAAAGTAAAATTATATGTTCTCAAATATGTAGCCAAGCATTTACTCACAAGTACAAAGTTTCGATAGGTAGTCGCCGCTAGTGCGATGTGGGTACCTATAGTTTTATAACATTCGTGCGCGAGTGTAACTTGCAGGCCAATTCTAAAACTATACGCTAGTAACATCCAGAGTTGTTCTGTTAGTGTATGTTTTACTCCAGGCCAAAACACACATACATTTGAATACATATACTCGTACATGTATTGAGACAGCTTTTGTTACAGCTTTTGACACACACCTACGTTGTAAACAATTATTCTAATAAGCCGTGTCGTATATTCGTGCATTATTGAGCATACATATTATTTGTGACTTGTACTGTTATTGTGTACTTTTAGTCGCTGTCTTCATTTTAAAACATTCGAATTTTCTTCCAATTCGAATCTGTGTTCATTTTAAAACATTCGGTATTTACAAATACTTAAATTATCATATTCATAAAAGCGAAGCCTTATTCATAAAGCGAATCATAAAAGATCCCTAACTTGAGACGTTAAAAGCCTATATTACCTTTTGTCTTAAAAAGGTTTCCATCAAATCCTTAGTGTATGGTACAAGATTTTAGAATTTATTATATAGGTAAATTTATTTACATTATTTGTATTTTATTAGAATTATAAGTAAATGCAATTTCTTTTTAAATTGAACCGAGTATTATCAGACTTTTTATTATTACTTTTAGTATTTTAGTAGGTATGTTTTATTGTTTACATATTCTATAATTTTCGTCAACATATGAGTCTGGTATCTTTTACATTTTGGTGTGTAAATTAATAAACATATATTAAAATAGCTTTTATTTCAAATGAGCCTAACCGACAGTAAACTAAATGCTAATCACACGGCACAAAGTGAATTTACATATTTACATATCAGATTCTTCAACTGTAACATTATAGTTGTATAAAGTAACACATACGGTTACTCACGCTACGTCATGAAGAAAGGAAAAAATGTTTTGTTATTTTCCTCTAAATATTTGCCCACTTTGCGTTGGGGAGCTATCTACACTAGGCTTCTACTTGTTACGTATTTTTCTGACCCTTTTATCATTCCACTGTTGGAACTTGGGTCTTCCTTCAGAATGAGAGGGTTAGGTCCATAGGCTGCCACGTTGACCAAGTGTAAATTGGCAGACTTTACACTCCTTAGAAAACATTTTTTTTTACAGAACTCTATGGTGTACAACTTTCTCCACGATGTTTTCCTTCACCATTACAGCAAGTGATATATAAACTTTAAACGCACATTTTTGTAATGAGATGTGCCCTGGCATTCGCACCCGGCTGCCGGAATGACAAGTAGTATCAAACCACTAGGCTATCACTGCTTACGTATAATAAACGTTACGTATAATAAATTCTCTGCGCTAAAACGGTAACTACATACATATTATAGATACGCGCGCAATATCTGTAAATGCAAACAATTAATCAAGATTTATCGAGTTAATCCCGAGGCGGCCGCTGAAGAGAGCACGCGCGCGCGACCCCAGCTCCCCGACAAGCAGTTTTGTTATTTACCCGCCGAGTTACGACCGTCCTATGCCACCCTGATGACTTTACATAAACTTGTTTCGCTTCCAACAAGTTAATCAAAACTGTGGGATACTCTCTTCTATGAACTTAGTATAACACTGGTAACAGATAGCTTTTTATTCATTAATTTTTTTTTATCTGTTGACATTAATTACAGGTTAGTGATGTTTGATATGTATTCATATACAGCATAAAGTAATATATCTCAATAACAGCTTGTACTCGTACGTCCCACAATTAAAACAGCAAAATGATGTATTTAAAATATAATTTTTCAATTACCTAGGCTGTGATTGAATCAGTGAGGATCAAGACAGTATAAAACCCATGAAAATTAAATTACTTTGCAGCATTCAAAATAATCCCATCAAATACCCGGTTCATAATACGCGGTTGTAATATACATATATGGAAATTATGTAGCTTGATAGTGCTTTGGTTTACGACACACACAATTGGGTTACGACGTATACCTTATGTAGTTTAATTAATTAATGTACTCGTCAGTATCATTTTCAATTCATTCGGCAGTTTCAGTTTCGGCAAATAGTTTGTAATTACGTACATTCCCGTCGTGTCTGTGTGAACAGTTGGTGATGAACAATTGAAGCCCTGTTTGAGTTATTACGAGCGTCAAGAATTGAAGTCGTTACACACGCAGGTACATCTTATTGCGTTACATCAAACTGTGTACCAATGTTTAACATGCTAATACTTTCAAAATATATTAATATTTAAGTACATATTCTTGTGACATTGTAATATACTACATGTGCTTGCGGCTTCACCCGCGTAGAAATCAGAGTGTTATAAAGTTTTTCTTGCGTAAATACCGACCAATGAAAAGTAGCTTATATAATACTCCACAGAAAAAAAAAATTAAGACAAAAAAGATGAGCAGGCGAACTAGGGGTGAGGGTCGAGGGGTGCAACGCGGACGCCAGCTCGGAACATCTTACTAATTTGTACTTGATATTTTGGACAATTCACAGAATATCTTTATAAACTGTAGCCTATATGTTAGTATGATGGATAAGCTATATTATTGTAAAGTTCCATTAAAATGCATTCAGTAGTTTTTACGTAAAAGAGTAACAAACATCCATCCATACTTACAAATTTTAGCGTTTATAATATTAATAGGATTGTAAATAATAACTCCTTAATATCCGTAACAAATGCATTCGTTCACGTTCATTATCTGTAATTTCCTTAACTGTAACGGAAAGCGTTGTAATGATCAGTAAATCAGTAAACATACCTGATGGAGACGAGGATCATGGCGAATATGAGATATTTCCCAAGCAAGGGGACGACTAGCGAGGTGGGCGGAATGATCTCCACAACCAGCAAGAAGAACACGTGGAGGCTGATTAGAATCGATATTGACAGCGTTACCTGCAGAGAAACGGAGGACGTAAACATTTATTATTGTATTTGTCACATCTTCCGACTTCTGTATCTACGTGCTATTGCAAGTAACATTGTTCAAGGTTTCTTCATTACATTTTACTTTATGTTAAGTATATACGCGAAGCCTGTGGCAGCAAACTAACGCTGTTTTAAAAGAGAATCACCAAATTGCAACAGTAAATCGGCTAATCATAATAACAAAAAAAACTAAATACATACGCAACTTATAAGTACGTCCAAACGTAAAAAAAACTTACATCACATCCAATCTGTTTTAACATTTTTCTAACATAAAAAAGATCCGATGTGCGCCGTCATAGAGACTATGAATGACACCTTAATAGAATACGTTGTTGAATTTGTATAATTGTATGATGCTATTAATTTATTACTGATTGGAATTTCAAGGGTAGCTGATGATTAGGTTAATTATTACTGTAGGTATGTTGCCAATTATCAGTGTGAGGGATTTGTGTTATCCAATTAGGTTGAATAATCTATTAATTTTGGAATACTTGTGTTATTATAGCAAGTATATATTAATGACTTTTTAGTTTGTCTTTATAGTAGCTCTTATACATATAACAGTATATTCTACATAATTGAGTATTTTCAAGAATTTTTGAAAACTTAAACATGTTTTGTAGCAGTTTCGACAATATAACTGCTTTGTAAGTACCAACGTTTTACATTAAAGAGTGTATTTTTACAATAAATTAATATTAGTATATAACTACAATGTGACCATCAGTAAAGTAAGCAGTATCATAGCTTACCTTTTCCCCGCTGTCTGAAGGCAAATAGAACGTGAGCACTGTAAGAAAGGAGATCCCCATGCAGGGTATGATGATGTTCACCGTGTAGAACAAGGTTTTCCGTCGCATTGTAATATTGAAAGTGATATCCAAGTAGGGCTCATCACAGCACGTGTAGAACTTTTCGTTCCTGTACAAAAACAATTGAGAGATAATAATAATGTGAATAATATTTTTAGTTAATTACATTATATGTATGTTTAAAGCTCATATGATGTGTGTGCCGTATACGTGTGTGTGATTTATCACCAGATACTAAACACATGAGTAATACGCTGTGTGATAAAGTTATGTAAATGCTATTAAAATAAACAACTATCTTGCTTGGAGTTTGTGACGAACGTCGGTCGTATTTGAACACTGTGTCTTTAAGTGGCCGCTCGTTGCGTATCACGCAAAAGCTATTTGAGTAGACGGATTATGTGGGCCCGGCGCCGCCAACCCGATTAGACCCCCCTCTCCCCGCACATTACCGTTGCGTACCGTATATCAAAGGTAAAAAATTATTCCTTTATGGTTCCGTTCCAAACCACAGCTAACGAAGTAATTTTCTTGAAATATTTTATGTGTCGATATGTTGTTCTCTCTTAAGATGTGCTCCACAAGTAAATATTTTTAGTTTTTCCTTAGGTATATTTCCAGATGAAATAGAAAAGTTTTGATTGCAGACGAAAAACGGATTGCTAACGGACTCAAATTATGTTTTTAAATTCATTAATTTCATAAATTTATGAAGAGTGAATTTCAAACGTCATAGAAGGTTGTCTGTCGTAAATTACAAGAATGTAAATCAAATTACATTCCCACCTCAACAATATGCCGCGTCGACGACTGTATGTATCTGTACAGTGATTGGTGTCGGACATTATTTTGTTTCTTTCGTTACGTTCGTTGACGCGGCTAAAGCCGATTACTTACATTAAATAAAGGACAACATAAATGTACCTCTCGCTTCTAAAACTTTACAAATTTTCTCATAACTCATATATGAGTATTTGTGTTGTATGGGTATCATATATTAGAATTGTGTATTGATATAAGAGTATTTTTGAAATATGCTATATTTATAAAATTGAAACATAATTTGAGTCAATCCTTTGGAATAATTCAACTGTTGAGTAAAATCAAATTGATGGTTCTAGACATACTCAAACAAGAAGGTTTTTATTGTGATGCTAAATATATTGTCTTCATCTTTATAGACTACTGTTTTTAGTGCTTCGGCGTCATGAAGTATCCGCCAGTCGTATGTTAATTTATACGTATAATATGTAAAGATTAAGGTATGAGCTATCTAAACTTCATGTCTAAATCAGTTAGGTGGTAATGGGAAGTTACAATTAGTATGTGCAGAACGCAACACGTCTTGCAAGAACTGTAGTCACATACCATAGACCATAACAAATGGTGGCGGAGCCGATTGAAATTACACTTTCTGTTATTACTTATTTTAATACCAGCTATTACAGCAAATGAATGGATTAGTGAAAGTATGATACCCAGAAATGAAATGACCAAATGAATACTAATGTGTATTTTGGGTTGAAAAATTTATGATCCGGTATAATAAATCTCATGAAACGAAGCTACAAAGGGCTGTTGGTGAACCATTAATCTCGCACACCTTTACAGATCGTCCCTTTACGCCACGCTTGTAAAGTAACCGCGTTCAGTTAACCCAAAACATGGAATTATGTTTTTATCAATATCTAGTGGTTGTAATTTTTGATGTTTTCCTTTCATTTTCCAAAATATATGTTTGTTAGATTGGCCGAATAAAATACTTCATATTACCTTTTGCTTAACGTTATAAACGGATTAGGCTGGCCTATAAAATGGTTACATCATGAATTAAAACACTAAATGTGTTATTACGTATAACTAATCATATTTTTCAATAAAATACTACGATAAAATAATTCGATAACTTACAATGATATATATAATGATACTCACCACCTATTACATAGTGGGACATAAACGTAACTGGTGAATCGTGGGAATGTTCTGCATTTCTCTGCCTACCCCTTCGGGGATTACAGGCGTGAAGTTACGATATCTATAATGAAACCGTCTTATTTTAATACCTTTACAGTACAGCTTGTTCTCTACACAATAAAATCGATGTATTTGCCAAATAAAGAGGTCTTACTTGTTATTGTTACAATCGTCTTGCTCGTCCCCTACGAGGTAGGCAAGGACCACCGAACAGCCTTACAAACGGAACGTCGGCAGACTTCAGAGACTAAAGGAACATGTATAAAAGTTATATCTGTGAATACTATTAATAAAATATCTCCGGCGGCCTATAACAGTGCACAAGCCGACGTTTATTCGGCGTTGCGAACGGCCGGCGAAATGTAATATGTATCTATCCACAGCGCGAGGCGTTTCTGAACCTTTCAGATCAATCGATGCCTTGAACTGGTCTGATACGGGGACCGGGGTGTTGGTTATCCTCCCATTTTGTTAGCTTACCAATAAATTTGTTACATTACTTTTTACAATAATGTTTATAATAAATGATACGTCGTACACATTATAAGTACAATAAGATTTTTTGTCCACTCTGTGACCGGGCGTCATAATGTTAGAATCAAAGTTATCAAAACAACATCACGCCTGTGATCGCCGAAGAGGTTGGTTGAGGTAAGCAGAACACTTCCGTGTTACACAAGTTACGTTTATGTACCCCTACGGAATAGGTGGTGAGCCTATTTCCATATATCGAGCAAATATTCAGAATCCGAACCACTATTAGAAAATCTAAATTAGAAAAATTTATTAGTGCCCGACATGGTAATTGAACTAGGGCCGACAATCGACAATCGCACTTGTAAGCAACACGATCAATGTGGCAGTTAACAAAACAATTTACGACAGATGACTCACTCATAAAATGCAATATGTAAAAGCAATATTGCGGAGTGCGCCATAAAAACGTTCCAAACGTAGCGCGCGCCGGGCCGTCCGGCTGCGCGGAAATTACACTCGGATTGTGTCGCAGCACTCATGTCTGCATCGTCCAATAAATACCTCATTTTGACGCTGTCTAAGCTGTTTATCTTTGTGATTGTTGTGAGAAAATTTACGACCCGTGTTAATAAAAATGTATTCAAATTAAATCCAATTACATATTGTTTTGTTCATGCTTGTAATGATGATTTAAACGTTCTTTTTAGTTTTTTTAGCATTAGAGAAAAAATTGTCTTTACTTGCATCATGTGATATAGGAACGTCCTCTGGCCACGTCAGGTCAGGTCATACGCCATGTGGCTGGGAGCGATTGGACACTAAAAGCTGGATCGGCTTGTTTATATGTTAAAAGGGCACGTGAAACGGGCAGACGGCTCACGGAGCGGTCATTGTTCGCCGTCGACTACAAACATTCACATCATCAGAGGGGTTACTAGCATGTTGCCTGCCTGGTGAACGAATATTGCTATGAGTCTGTGCAGCACGACTGTTTCCAAAATGCACGGTACAGGATACAGTATGTATAAAAAGCAAAATATGTAACACACCAAAATTGATTGGTTATGTTAGCTATTTCATTACTAAACACCCCATTTTTATCATGATTTTACAACAGTTTTTTTCTAATTTCATCAATAACTTCTAACGCAAGTGTTAGCCGTAAAGCTGATTGAATTGCACGTAAATGCTAAGTCTGTGAATAATTGTTCTGAAAGTATGGCTAAGTCCCCGGGCGGCAGGCCGTCGATTGGCGAGTAATGTCGCGGCGAGAAGCGGGGACGCTCGCGACGGCCGCGGCGGACCGCGGGGACACTTCAAGTGCCTCTTGCTCAATTTGCGTTATTCACCTCTCTTCCTGTCAACACCGCCACTTGATTATCACCCAACGAGTGGGTTCTATTACATAAAAACTCAATTTGTTTCTAACCTTATAATTATTCCATTTTCTGCTAATTCGTACGGCGCGCCACAATTTTGTCGCAATTTTATGTCAGCTATAATTAATTTTTATTTTTATAAAAAAAACATGACAAAATAAAAAAACGTAACTTCCCCCTTTAAATCCTCGAAAAGGTATTCAGACGAATGCAGAACAGTCCCAAGTTAAAAAAACGTGACAAAATGGTATGATTATACAATAGTAAATATCAGAATAATAATGTAGGTATTAAATTCACGTTTGCGGAAGTGAGCTTAAAAGCTTCCTGGGAGGAGGGCCGAGTGATAATGAAGCGGTGTTTTTATAACTAGTATTCCTCATTATTCTCCAATACAAGACAATGTTTACGAATGAGTCTAATATCGCAATGCGAACGAGACACGAACAATGAAGCTGAGGGGAGAGCTCGCTGAGGGAATAAATAGGTAGGTTAACTAGGGCGGAACAATTATTGTTTAGGTCCGCGAGTGCGACTTCATCACGCTAAAGCAAACTTTTGAACCCTTTTACCGCTACAATGCGTGTCAACTGCAGTTGACAACATTGTGTATTTTTACACAACCTATAGCGAAGCGAAACAGTTAGTACGCTACGTGGTGTCAACTGGATTTAACGATTTCATGACTAAATTTGTTAGAGTCGTTTCTGTTTCTAAACAACGTGAATCAATTAAACTCTTCTTAAACAATTAAAGTATCAGAGATTTTATTTGTCCATTCGTCCTTACATTGTGTAACGGAAAATCACGCCTGTTATCTCCGAAGAGGTAAGCAGGGAAGTGTAGAATACTCCTGCGTTTTACCAGTTACTTATACATTACATAACATTACGAAAATTGTCCGTATTATTACAGACATATCTTCTATGACACATTTACAAAGTATCGTTAAAAAGAGTGTAAACATAAATTCGGTCAAGTCTGAACAACAAATAAAAGAAATCATAATTGGTATAAGTCGGCTTTTCAATATCTTTATACACAATTATATAAACTAAGATATTTATACAACTGAATAGTGATCGAAGTTATGTGACATCGTTTAAACGTAAATGACATTAGATGAATGTTAAAGCAATGTGGTGAGCAATGAGTGACGCGATGCGCGCCAGCCGCTGACCTGACGGCGGGCACCTCGAGGATGTCCCACTCCACGGACATGTAGAACTCGGAGAGGTCGACGCCCACCGATACCACGTTGCTGCCCGCCTGCTCGTCCATGTGCCTGAGGTCCACCTGCGCACACGCTCGCCCAACCATTATGTTGCACTCTACATGCTTTTAGTAAAACACGTAGGGTGGACTTAAGTATCATCTTCAGTTATGTTGTTTGTTACTATTAGATTTTCAGCTTGTAAACAATATTACCTCTATTCATATTTTAATTAGCGCAGAGTGAAATAGTGCGCTGTAATGAATTAAGTCTTTTAGACATGTAGGTATATATGTAACTGCAGTCTAAGGATCAAAACTTCAACAACATTAAGAAAAAAGTTAAAAGAGTACTTAAATTAGCATTTAATTGTAGCAATTTAAAATCAGCGTATGTTGTGCAACACCTAGACACACAGAAATACAAACACACAATATGCATTTTTTTAAATATTAGATTAATTTAGTCGTTTTTATATATCAGCTTTTAGTAAGTTCGGTTGTTTAGGACTACATGATAGAACACGTACAATTTTACGTAGAGCAAATATGAGGGCTAGCGTGGGCCGCACGCCCCGGTCACCGTGATGCCGCCACTGTATGTTTAGTCACGATTGCAATTACATCGTTCACAATATGTAGACGCCTTCATTGCTCTAGCGTAAAATTATATTTATTAACACTTCTATTTATTGGGCAGATACAGCCAAAACATCTTTATAGTTTAGTTAGATTGTTTATTGGATACATGCACCCTGTCACACGATGTGAACCTATGCACAAGTGCGCTAGTGGCGCCTGGGCCACCCCGCCGCGGCCTCGCTCGGCCGAACACTGAGCACAACACATCGTTGTCGCACTCGGACGCATTGACCCTCACTTTAGACGGCATGAACTGTGCACCGACCACAAAGTTGTGTAAGCCCAACCACAAAGTGTGCCAAGTAGGATGTACCTGTATTGAAGAAATTAGGAATGACGAATTATGTTCTGATTTAGGACGTGACGCTTTAAATACTCATCCATACAGACACGAAACAACGACATTTGGAATCATGCGAAGTAATACCAACGCGCAAACACAGAAAACGCCTAATGTAATCAAATTTTCAAATAGTTGACGAGTCATGGCGGAGTCTACTTCCAAGCGTAACCTCGCGAGTCATCTAAGATGGAAGTGAGATAGATTATGCACCCTTCCATAGCAGGTGAGGTGGCGCGGGGCCCCCAGCGAGAGCCGCCCGTCAAGATGCGTAAAGGAGATCGGAAGCACCGGCTCCGCCGCGCGTGTGTGTGCGCCGGCGGCTGCGCCCCATGCCAACGGCCCGCCCGCGCCCGCACTGCTCCGTGCCGTGGACGCCGCCCCGTTGAGATCGGGCGCAAGCCGCGGCGCTGTGTATCCAATGCATGCTCGCGCGCCTCGTCGAGTGAAACGACCCGCTCCGCTTCAGTCGACGACTCGCACGCTCTACCGAAAACATCTAGTATATTGTGTACACTATGAACTGCATGTCTGTATCGTGTGGGATCATTTGACGTGTCTCAGTATTTATGGAATTACATTTCATGCAATGGTCAGCGACACTGAATTCTTACAGCCACTAAAAGTCGCTAATAGGGAAAGGTATAAAATATGCAGTATGATGACATATTATGCTCAGTAGAGTGTCGAGCCACAGATGTGAACGTTCTCAGACAAATCTCCACGTGCTGTGCTAAACCTGTTCGCGTGTAGGTTCGTGTGAAGCTGTGTAAGAGCCGCGGCCGCGGTTCGGGGTCGGCGGCCGCCGTGATCGGGAATGCAAATGGGCGGGGGGCAAGCCGGAGTCATGCGGTAAGTGTAATGTACGCAGACAGTACGGAGCATGCAACAAGCCTCGGTGTAGCGGGACGTGGTGTCGGCGTGTGTGTGGCGCGAGCGGAGCCAGCTGGGGGAGGGGTGCGCGCTCCGAGTGACGCCGCTCCGCGCGGCGCCGCAGCTGCCGGCCGTACGCGGGGTTGGTCATCGGTTACTGTGGCTACTGCCCGGGTGTGCCCAGAGGCGACGTGGCATGACGTGGCGCGGAATGGCTCAGTCGGAGCGGGGGGCGTCGGAGAGGATCGAGTCGAGTGATGTTGCATCCCATATCACCTGGCTGTTTGAATTTTATACCTTTCCGTGGAGCGAGGAAGGCCGATCGAACTAAGTGGAACCGACCGTGGGCAAACTGGAGGATCGTGGACACGCACGTCGACATACTCCACATAGTTAATCATCGTCATCGCGATATGTACGTAAGTTGCAACAAGTCAGAGCTACAGGCGCCAGCGCCGGCGGGGAGCGGGCGGCGCGGACGCCCGCGCGCTCTTCGCCGGGGCGCTGCGCCGGCGCGTACACTCAATATGTAAAAGTGAGTAACATACCACATAGACAAAATTAATTAATAATTACACGACGAATTACGTTCGAGCCAACAAGCTACTGCATGGACATCGGCCTCGGCGACGGGCCCTACGCTACGGCCCGCGCGCGCGGCGCCAAGCGGCGTACAGCGGGGCGTCACCTTGAAGCCGTCATACGTCCAGCTGCCTAACTTAAGCACACAGGTTTGCACGTCGTAAGGAAAGAACTCGACGTCGATCGAGCAGGACGACTTATAGACGGCGGGCGGCTGCCACACCACCATGCCGTTGAAGTACACGGTGGCCTTGGTCATCAGAGTCACCTCGTAGTTCCCGTCGGCGCTGCGGACAAACAGAGCGGTCAGCGAGAGCTTGCTGCGAGCCTCGCGCAATTACCTTGAATCCGTCGTACGTCCAGCTACCGAACTTAAGAACGCACGTTTGCTCGTCGAACGGAAAATATTCCACGTCTATTTCGCAGGAAGACTTGTAAATGGCGGGCGGTTTCCATTCGACTAGCCCTTGGTGGTAGATGGTCGCCTTGGTCGCCAACGTTACCTCGAAGTTGCCGTCGGCACTGCAATGTTAACGCACGTTTACAAGCCGCGCGCGGCCCGGCTCGGCCGCTGGGCCGCTGGGCTCTTGCACGCTCTTGCACGCTCAGCTGCCTCTACTCGCAATGGACAATATAAATACAAAACTATTCAGAGGGCAGCGTGGTGTGAAACCTTTAAGTTGAAACGTACCGAACAACGTACCTATGTATGTGTGTATTCTTATTACTAGTGACTGTATTGACGTGTTTGACATGTGTGTACAAGTGTATTATTACTACGTAGTTGTCTGAAGGCTTTAAGGAAGAATAAATATTGTTTTGCACGAATTACAACATCAGTATTATAAGGAGAAATGGGTACATAATAAATAAAGTAAGCTACTGTTCTACACGCCTTTTATACTGGCATTCCATAAAAAGATGCACGTAGTCCAGACAGAAATACGAGCAAAGTTAAAATGTTTAATAAGTATTTATATGACTAGGGCGCAGCTTGAGTAATATCATTGCAGCTTTATGAGTAAATTGATGAAACGGTGTGTATTTTCTAGTCGAGCTCGCGGAAAATTCCTTTTATAGAAATGAATAAAATAGATGAAATGACGAATGAAAAGATTATTCAATGTACGGTCTAGAAATATGCTCTGTACATATCGATGTGGCAAATTTTAATGACATGGATGGATGGAAGCCATGGTTGTGGGTGGCGGGAACACCGCGCCTGCTTGTGAGGAGCGGGCGCAGGGCGCGTGGGCGGGTGGCGGCGACGCCGGGCGCGTGGTGTCCGGCTCGTTAATCAAAGTCAGCAGCCAGTCGGCGCGGCGGGCGCGGCGGACGGACCCCGTCTTACGCCGATACGAGCTATTCTTGGAAAACATCCACACTGATGGCACATTTTTCTTACTTTCATTTGACATTGTATAAGCCATGAATTTACATGTTACATACTGACAAATATAGAGATACTGTTTACAGAGATATAGTGATTTTTGTTTCATAGTTCTATAATACACAAATTCTATTTAGGTCATATGCAAATGTGGAAATCAAGTTATTAAACAATGTTTCATGTGAACGAATACAGTATCAA
>DWEI01000439.1:0-22022 GCA_018245875.1 Mysoria ambigua
TTCGTCGAATGTTTGAAAGAACCACTGCTAGTCAAGAGGTCCTGAGTTCAATCCGAGAGTCCGGTGCTATGGGGTTTTTGGAACTTGTAATTCGTATTAGTAAGTTCGGATTAGTGTCCGGTGTATAAACTGGCCACTTAGTGGGACGTGAACCCGATGTTACTTTCGGATCATTGCCCACATATTTGTGTAAGACTTTACGAAGTGTAAACTTTGCGGGGTGTAATTCGTATTTATGTTGTGTATTCTTATTAAAAACAAAGCAATTTTTACCTCATGTTCTTTTAATTACGAAAAAACAACACCAAGAAACAATTACAATTATATATCTGATGATACGCGAGTTCTATTCAGTTATCTACATTTCTGCAAAATTGAAGAAGTCTATTAACAAATTATCTTAAAGCACCCTACATGCTCCTATATCTCGGAGGAAATTATATATTTTGTTATTTGCAAGTAATATTCCTCATCAGTGAATTTAGTAAGTAGACAAGTTCATAAATACGATATTCGATTTTTGAACCGTAGGTACAATAAGTGAATTACGCAAGAAAAGCGAAGTTGCGAGTCAAATAAACATGCAGAATAATTAAATTCATATCGCTGAACGTTTTCGAGATCAAAGCAAGTGGCAATATTGCAAATGTCTGAAGCGCGACATTTCTCACTAGAAGCTGTCTCCAATTAAATGTTTCACGGTCTCGGAGACACGACAAAGCAGCACCGCGCAACGACGGCCCGGGAATTTCAATTTCAGGTGCTCCCTTTGCCAAGGGCACGGTTGAACCAAAATCGATCTTGATGCCAACCGTTAACAAGTGCATAATATTACCGCGAGTTCTGCCTTTAACAACCTTAAAGCTTCTACACGTCTTTCAGAGTTCAACCAAATGGAATCTAATGGTCTCCAGAACAGGACAGCCCTATTTTGTCGTCACCGACGTAAGAATTGATCGTCCTGTCACTGCGGTTGTTTGTTATTATAAATGCTGAGTTGACGGTCAGGAGTCACACGATCAAATTTTTGTTCTAATATGTTATGATGATGATGATCTTCTGTTTTTCGATGTATGCTCACTTAGAGCTGTGGAAACAAGTTTATGTTTATTAGTTGTTTGATGTATTTATGATATAACGCATCTTATATTTTTGTTTTATTCAGTTTTCTGCTCATCTGTATCATTCGGTAAAAAGTTCGATCAAGTTAATACACGATGCTAGCATATTATTCTTCAATGTGTATAAAATGTAAGATGAATTTACTTATTTGGTAAACTCAATATGTTCATTCTTGGACTTATTGAAGTTGAAATGAATTAGCAAATGTTTTTTTTAATGTTTTGGAGTAAACCAAACCGCGAGCCGCCCACAGCGGCGCAATTTATAGCAGCAACAATAAAAATAGTTATTAAATAGCCGGTGATCCAGGCTAACGGTGCGATATTTATCTTCAGCGGGTGTCGACAGAGAAAAATGTATTCCACGTAGAAAAGTGTAGCAAAGCCGGAGTTTTATAATTATGTTGGCGAGCTCGCGAAAACCCTGTTTGAACTGCGGCAGAACTAAATGTGCGGCAAAATAATTGTTATGAGAACTGTTATTTTCTTCTGCTTCATTATGTTCGCGCGGGTTTTTTTTAAAGTCGTTTTGAATAACAGTTGAAATAATAGTGCGGTGCAACATTATTATGCCCGAGTGTACTTGCACATGTAAATTATTCTGTTGGTCTTTTGCCGAGTGAATTTTTATATAGAACGTTAACTTTAGTCGCCTCTGCGCTTGTTATATTTTGGGAAATCTTTGCAAATGTAATTGTACGTGTCGTTACCTCTATTTTCGAAAAAAACCGTTTGATTAAGTCCATTAATTAAAATGAATTGTCATCATTTGAAATACTTTCTCCATTGCAACATCCATCGAACCGGTATAAGTTATATTTGTGATATTCCAAATTCAGATCGGCGGCATATTCTCCGCTGCGGAGAATAATCTTTCGAATTTAGCTCTAAAATAGCTGTCTGCATCTCCAAAAAGCTAGTCAAAATCCGTGCAGCTAACTCGATTTGTGAGCGTAACATGTTCAACGCCGGTCTCACCTGTTCGCCCTGTAAACAGGCCGCCGGCCGCCCGGGGGCTGCTTATTGAGTTTCAGACGCCACGTTCAATACGACAACGTTCGCTCTTCCATTTAATATCGGAGACAAAATATAACAGCACATAAGGAATAATGTAACAGTGTCAATGGGTAAACGTGCACGTCTACCGGTACTGTAACAGGTCGAAACTCCTCGTCTTTGCCTACGTGTATAGAACATAAGCGTGATGATTTTAATGTACGATTTGAGATCGAGTTTTGCACGATATGCTCTCAATTTCATCAAAACAATTTTAGTGAAAATTTGATTTAAACAAACCAATTCACGCCTTGAAGTATTTTATAAAAAAGATAAAGTATATGACATTGCGTGGACCTATTACCAATTATGTATGTGTACTTTTGCTAGATCTAATTGGATTTTGTGAGCCGAGTCACGCGAAACGTGAACCGTGACACGTAACGCGATCACGTGCCGCAACGTAACGCAGTTAAAAACTTAGCGTCGTGAAGCGTTCCGAAGTGGAGACGGCGGTCCAGAGTCGGTTCGCGTTGCGCGGGCCACCGGCGACGAGGGTTCTTAATTTGATGAGCGGCGACCGGCGGCGGATTAGTGTGTTGTCTGCCATCGCGGCCCGCTGTGATAAATTCCATTAACGCCGAGCGTTCGACACTTTCGGCTTGTAAACATCGGCGCTGGAATTGTGCGGTTCTGCCTTAACGCCCAGCGGAATGGTCGAAACCTTGGAGCTTTAAGCTAGTTTTGCGATGAGTACTTGTTTAAAGTTGTTTGTAGATTTAAGGGGACTGGATACTCGTGACGTCATCGCGATATTAGATTTGATTTGATATTGTTTCTGTACTTTATAAATTGTCTAATACGAACGTAGATATACTGACATGTTGTTCAAAGTTAAAGTTGGTTGAAGTTTGTTTTGATTGATGTTAATATTCTGCTTCAGAAAAAATGTCATTCAAAAAAAGGATATGACGATTTTCCGTGTCGAATTCATATCATCTCTAGTAATCATGTTTACGTCCCCCGCCGGTCACTATTGCAAAAATCATAATTCGTATTTCACGAACATTTTAAAAGTTGTATTATTATTACCTACTCATTGTAACGGGTTTCCCGGAAACAGCGTTAACGATCTCTCTGAAAAGTACAATTTTGGATATATTTCGTTCAGGTATAACGATTTCTCTGGAAATTACAATTTAAGATATTTCGTTTAGGTATAATTTCTTATATACATATTATGTATTGGGCTACCTCTTTCGTTCGTCAAGTTACTGCAACTGCGACCGCTGTCTTGGAGACTGAATCTGTACCGGGAGCATGACCGTAGGTTTATCTCCTATTCCACAGTGTGGTGACAGTATACAACCCTCCTCTGCCCCGGTGGTTGCATGATGTCCTTTCATATGTCGTTCTAAGCCTACTGGTTGTCTCACTATTAGTCACGAAATAAATCATTCATCGAATTGTTACTGAAATTGCATAAATTCTCAAGTGTACATTCTCAACAGAATTATCTCTCATATTCTTCATCTTTCGGTTTACTTCATGTCAAGCCAAAAGTATGTCTCTTTATAGTTTCGAATATAATATGTGTGTGTGTCTGTGCGTGAATTCGTGAATGTATGTGATATCTCAATGTACGCACGCACTGACCGGGACTTCAAGTCACGGTGAGCCACACACCTTTCGACGATGCTCAGCGTTCATATAACGCCGCGGTAATTGCGTTACAGTGGTATTCGACGCGCTCGGCGGCACCACCGTTTTTGTGGCTGTTTTCGACATGTCGCGCCCCATAAAATTTTGCATCGAAAATTTTTCATAGGAATAATTTTGTAATCAATTTCCCTGCGTTGATGGATTGTTAACACAATATTCATCAGTTTTAAAATTGTCGGTTTAATAAAACATAAAGTATAAATTGAAAGTGTCCATCAAAATGTTACACATACACACAGACTTATGTATCCACGATATATACATTCATATAAAGTTTTGACTGCCTCGATGATCACGCTGGTTGCAATCCTTGATCGTTGAAACACTGAAACTCTTGTTCAGTATTTTTCATTATCCGTTTTTTATAATGCTGTAGTTTCTTCTTAGAAATAGTTATGATAAAAGTAATAAAGATCGAATCACGGTTCAACGGGTTTTAACATAATAAAATTGACTTCACAAAGCAGGCTGACTCCAGCTACAAAGGTAAAAAAGGACTAACGAGGTGAAGTTCGTTTTGTGAAGTTCATAAACTGTATTATAAAAGATAACGCCGATACCTTTATAAGCGAAGACGGCGATAGTTGCTTGCCTGTGAGCGCCGCCCTCGAATGGACGCTGTACTTCTTGTTAAATAGAGCGCACCAAAGAGGACACTGTATGGTGCGTGATTAAAAAAGGCATCCGGTTGGAAGAATCAGAAATAATTACATACTTTGTGAAATTTTCAATTAGAGTAAGTATTTCTGTACGTATTTGCATTGTGAATAAAATTGTTAAATAAAACGAGACTCATTTCGTTCGGGATTAGTCCCTAGTTTATTTTAGTATTTCGTAGCCTCACGCGTGTAATCTCGGTAGAGGTAGGCAAAGGAATACACTACACTTTCACGTTTCAATAGTTGGACTATGAACGATCAGTAAAAATCTAAATAAAAAGAAACCAATACCACGCGACGCGGGATTTGAACCCAAGACAAGCAGTCGCGCTTGCAACTAGCACGACCAACGGGACAGTCCTTCATTTATCGTGATCTGGTCAGTTTACTATTCTTGTTATTATTAATGTACACCTTAGTTTTTTTTATTTTTTGCCAAGTAGCGACCGTGATGTCTCATACGCCGTTTTGGATATAAATATATAGGCATTCAGAAATATAAAAATAATTAATACACATTTCTTTTATAAATTATGTAATCGTTAGTATTTACCCACTGGTTCGTGTAAACCCGAGTAGTCTGCTCGGTATTTACACTATACAGAAAGTTTTCAATTGAGTAACAATATTTACCGCCATGCAACAGAATCTGAAGTTGATATGCAAAGAAGATAATATGATAATAAAAAAATAGGGTGAAACTTTTACTGGCGCCGGAAACTCGTAAAGGTAATGGCATTTTTATCGCCTAACTTGGTTACGAGTGAGTTCTCGTAATACAGAGAGACTCGGGCGCATTATTTATTTATTATTAACTAAAAGTTAGACGAACAAACTGATGGCTTTCAGATTTTGCATAATTACTCCAGTGAAGGAATTCACTGTGTTTCTTTATACTACATATCTCCGTTATCTTGGCTAGTTCGGAGCTTGCTTAATCATGCGATGTGATTGCTTAATCCTCTAGTGTGAGGCGAGGTATGTAAGTCGGATTATATTGAACGGCCCCGGAGACCTACGATACTATAGTGAAAGATTATATATAAGATCGTAATTATACCAATTGTGTTCGCTTGATCTGACCCCATGAACAAAAATATTTTTTACTTATCGGTCACTTTACCGATAAATTTAAATCAGAAAACAACCATAGGGCTTCTAGTGTTTTAATCGTATATTTTTATTATTGCGTAATTCTTTTACGTCATACACACGCGGGTCTCTTGGGCTACATTTTCTGTACAGTCCACAATACTTATAAATACTTGCACCTTTCTCTAGCAGCCAGCTACCTATTCTCTTGTCTAGAACAATTTCATATCGTCTCGAAAACGTGTCGTGGGGCACGAAAAAAAGCTAACAGTATCATCGTGAAACATCTGATACGGAGTGCGTGTTTGCGCGGCGAAGTATTCCGCCGAAGGTCCACAATCTCGACCACTTATTTACGTACGAACAATTTAAATGCCTCTTTCGCAGCGTCCTCCGCAAACTGCGGACCCTTATTCACATACAAATAGACCCCGAAGTGACCCTCAGAACCCTAATCGTTTGGTTCGAAAAATGCGAACAAAGAAATAATGGGCAAGATTTTTAGTGACTAAATCTCGATACGGTTCAGAGTACAACGTAACATCAAGCCTGTAATCTCCGCAGAGGTTGGCAGAGGGGCGCAGTATACTCCCACGTTTCAACAGTTACGTTTACGTTTACGTTTACGAACAATAAGTGGTGAAACAATTGCTATACCGTACGCTGGGTACATATCTAGACTCCGAGCAACAGCAATAAAATCTCAATTAAGGATCTAGTTGTGCCTGACCCATGATTTTAACCCAGCACCTCCCGAACGGTAGTCTCGCTAGCAACAAACGCGATCAGCAAGGCAGTCATATATACAAGTTATAGGTACGCCACTCTTACCATTCTTGTTTCGTAGTTTATGTAAGAAGCTAGCAAACTTAATAATTTGCAAGGACCCATCGTAGTGCCCAATGCTATTGTTTTTACGCTAGTGCGTGGTATTCATAAATGTAAAAATTGATTTTTATCCACGTTATGAAGCTCGGAAAAGACTATTATTAAGTTTCGATTATATTTTCGTGTATGACATGTTTACAAAAATCATTCCTATTTATCAATATGAAAAACGAATGAAAAATACTAAAAATAATTGTAGTCATATAGTGGTAATGTTACAAAATGTACCTTCACATCGTCGACTATACTATAGGTCAGAGCGTGTTCTACGTATAGTTTAGCCGTGGTTAATTAAAAACATTGGCCCCAGTCCGCCCCGGCCCCGGGTAATGCTGCCGCTCCTGAATTGATTTCGGGGCCGCCCCGGCAATGTTCTCAGTGGACGGCGGAAATTTCATTATGTTTAGCATATGGCCATTAGCATTACACAGACTCGCGTTAAGGATATATCTTGAAGAATTAAGGACACTTTGAAATAAATTTGGGATCGAGACTTTAACAAGTTACGTATTAAAACTTTCGGCTTCTACGAAATTTAAATATGTGAAGAAAATACTGTAATTTAATGTTCTTTTTTTAGATAATGTCTTTGTTTGAGTCGAGTGATATTTTCAGTATATTATTTAATAGAACAACACCGCCGATACGAGTTACTGATCAACAAACTAGTCAAAAAAAATTAAACGTTAGTATTATGTGGTTTCCCCTCAAAAGCAAGAAATAGCTGGCTCATTCATCCATTAAAAATGAGGTTTTCAATAAAATTAAAACGAAAGTGCTAGTAACAACGGTGAATCTGTTAATAGAGCTAAGGTCAAATGTTATTACAAAGCACTAGTACGTTATTATAACAATTACATGGAATGCTGGAGTCAGAAGTTTCAAACGCGGCGAGCGTGTATAGAGCGAATAATGAATAGAAAAAAACAACGACATATTTGTGAAGATATTTGGCACTCGGTGCTCACTGCCTACTCCGTAACGGACATTGTACAACGGTGTAATAATTATAACGTTTTCATTATAACGTTAAATGAACAAAAACATTCTGAAATATAATAAATCACGTTTAAAATAATTTCACATCTCGGCACTGGCGGTGACCGCACGGTGGCGTGGCGACGCGCCGTGGAATTGGAAGCAAACCGCTGGGAGATATAATAAAATCTGTCATTCTGTTCGCACATGTGGAGGGCGTGAAATTTTGTTTACAGCAATGTAAGGTCACGCCTCTATCTCCCCGAAAAGGTAGACAGAGGAGTGTAGTATTATCACTCTAATATTTTACCACTTTCGTTATTCGCTTTATCATGAAAATAGTCGAAATTGATTAGAGTCGAAACCGAAGCCGAAGTTAAATTTGTTTCTGTTTCCAATCTGTTACATCGTCACGCCAAGTCTCTTACGGAGTCCGAAGGGAGCCCTGAGCGTTACATATTTTTCTACCCTCACAAAACTGACGTGGTTCTTCTATATATTCCTTCCACTAGATAACTGATGTTATCATTTCAATTAAGTGCATCGTGTTGCAAATTACTTCATCAATGTAATTTATTTGTATACAGCGTTCTAAATAAATAATTCGCAAATAATTCTCGACAGGCTTGCGGCCGGGAGCTGAGGCGACGTCGCCTCTTCAGAACAAAAAGCTCCAACAGAGATTATGAAACTTGTCATACTTTGATGATAAAAAAATACCTCAGCCCTCTCTAAGGAGCTGTTATTGTTTCTGAATACAATATAGTATTTTTTAATAAATATTCTATTTGAAATATTGCACAAATTATTATTTAGAAATATTTATTATTCGAAAGATACTTTTGTTCGTCATGATATATGTCGGAGAAATATACGAAAACATAAGCTTATTTGATATTTATAATTAACGTCATATCTTCAAGTTGAGAGGGTTTAATTAAAACTCTTTAATTAAATCTGTGTAGTTTGTAGGTACATGTTGTAGGTATTAAAAATTATTGCCAAAAATTTCCCAACTGCTTATCAACATCCCAACAACATCCCATATAAGACTATGGTAAGTGCTGCCATCTGTTCAAAAAACAAGGGCCCTGGTGCCCACAACTAACGAGTGGGGCTGTCAGCTCCAAACAACCTAAGTGTCGCATCACGCGATGAATATTGAACACCACAATGTTCAGTTAATACATGCGTAACTAGTTATTAAGCTTCTAATTTTTGTGGATTGACCCCGCCAAATATCACCAACCAAACATGGTTCGACCAAACATGGTATCTAAAGGTAATCTGAAGTGCAAATTAATTTCTAACTCTTTCTCTACTAGCAGTCAATGAGTGATACTTATCCACCTATTGCTGTCAGTGGCTTAATGGATTTCCGTGCTGCTTTTGCTCCTAAAAAGTTTTAAGTCTCATACCGGTCGGAAATATACAAATAATGATAATTTTATTTTAAGTGGCAACCAAACAACATTCCTAATGAGTAATATTATTTTTAAAATACGCTACTTTACTAATATATACAAAAACATATTATGTACTTATGTTTAACATAAATTAAAGACAATTTTTATTTTTCGAGATCTTTCAATATAAATTACTCTCTCTCTCTTCTCTAAATAAATTACTCTCTCTCTCTTCGAGATAAAAAAAACTCTGATTACTGAACACATCTATACACACACTAGTGTTTTCTATTTCCAGAGGTCACAAATAAACACAATTCTCCACACATTTCTTTCTCATTTCCAGCGGTCGCAACACAATACGAACACCAAAAAAAAAAAAAAATACCAATCACGCAAAACATTTATCATTGTTCACGTTACGTTATTGCAAACAGCGAAAGAATTATCGCGCAACGGAGATCTGAGAAAGCAACGAAACGCAAGATTATTATTATATATATTTGATCTCGCGTTTTGCTCCATAAACCGTGCAATAAATATCCGACAGATCCGCAATACAAAGCGGGAATTTCCAGTGGAGGCTACATTTGCGGGAAAGCCCGGGACCGGGAGATAAGTAGCCGCCGCTGGCTTTTAGCCGATATTGCCAGTACAGAGAAAACATAACCGTACATGGCGTATAACGTAATACACAAATATTGCTCGCAAAAAAACATTGGTAACCTTAAACATCCATTTACATTTAGCAAACAGGAAGGCTAGCTGCTGATTGATGAGGGAGTCAGTGGGATCCGGAGTGGGCGGGCCGGTACGCAGAAAGCGATGAGCGCAGAACAAGCGTGCCGGCAGCCTAATAGGATTGCGATATTTGACACTCTGCTTCCCCTGCAAGCCACCATTGCGGGACATGTTGATGGTATAACAATATTCTGTAATACTTACACCATTAACTGTGTTTATGCGTTAACTATGTGCATCTTTAGCGAAGCGTATATACAAAGCTGTATTTGTTTAGAAGGTCGATATCCCAACCCTACCCACATTAGCACAAGCCGCGACTGTTCCACGCCCCCCCATTGTTTACGTGCTAGCAATATCGCCTAAAAGCCTACTTAACTCTGAGAGATCTTGTTCTTTCTTTATATACTGAACATTGCTTAGATGTTTTTTTTCGAAAGAAGATGTGGTTATATTGTACAGTTTACACATATTGGACAGAATATATTATACAATACCGAAAAACATCACGTTTTGAAAAGAAAGCCGTGTCCGAGAGTGAAAGTATGAACAGTTCGACGGTGTTCACGATGAAATGATTATTGTCTAAAGTTTCAAATGTTTCAATATTAAAGCCATCAACCGTTTGTCTGTTCCACTGGTGGGCACTAGTCTCCCAAGGAAAAGGGTTAAACATATGTTTAGCAAACGCGAGTTTGTGAAGGTCGCGCTCTGTGACAATCATTATGATTAACCCTGAGACGTATAGCTTTCCTGGCGATATTCTCCAGTGCCGTTATGATAAGTGACATTTAATCTTGAAAATTCGCACGACTTGGTCTTAGAATCCTGGACCCGTAGTGCGACAGCTCGAGCCAAGTAACTAAGGCATAGCGGCCATGTTGAATAATATCTATTATTACGTACTTAATTTTGATTTTCCCGCCCAAACACCCGCAGAGTGCCGCGGATGTTGGCAGCCAGCGTGGTCGGTATTCTAATGAAATTAGAGGCGTTCATTAATGTAATAGACAGTAAGTGTGTGCGGATAAAACGCCTTCCAGCGCTTTCAAATATATACGACGTAGTCACTTTATGAGAACATTATCTTAGAAAATCGTAAATTTCAGGAAAGCCTTAGCGTTTTTTATGGCATATCATGTAATCTTGGATCATAAAATATGACAACGTTGATTATATGGATAAAAGGAGATTTTTTGAAGATATTTCTCAAACCGGAAGGATGCTGGTAGAAGTGGTGTCTAACGGTTAAGTAATAATCAGCTGTTAAGACACAGTTTAATTTACACAATATCAATTGAAACTGCGATTACTTAAAAGATAATTCATATAATATGAACCGATTGTTACTCACAGCTAATATAAGAATCGACATTACGACGTTTTTCGTTCATAAACATTAAAATTATATCTATAATTAAAATACAGAGAAACTGAAAATTGACAATACCGTTTTTTATAAATTCGAATCACAAAAAGATAAATATTGCTTATAAAACTAAAAAAATGAAATTCATGAACATCATCAGCATATTCCTGTCCATTACTGGACGTAGACCTCTCCAATAGCACGCCACTAAGTTCGTTCTTCAGCTATTTGCATCCTACCGCTGCCCGTTTGCGTATATCGTCACTCCACCCAGCCGGAGCGCGTCCTGCAGTACGTTTGCTAAGACGCGGTCCCCACTCTAGAACACGTCTGCTCCAGCGTTTATCGATCCTACCGCAAATGTGCCAGCCAATTGCCACTTCAGCTGTTTGATCCGTTGGGCGGTGTCGATTCTTTGGTTATCTGTTGGATTACCTTGTTTCGGATTGGATCCTTCAGAGAGACGCCGAGCATAACCGTCCCTATAGCACGGTGAGCAACCTTAAATTGGTGGACCAGTCGCATCGTGTGTATCCATGGCTCCGCATGTCATAACTGGTACAACGAATGCAGTCATTGAAGGATTTTGTCTTCAGCCTTTGTGGTATTTATGACGAAAAAAGGTATCAATTAACAACCTGAAAATTCATGAGGAATAGCACAATTATATATACGTATAATTCCTAACCATTTATTGCTTGATCTTGCTGCAGTACACTATATTAATTTCATGAAAATTGTTTAATTTTTTATTTCTTACTCAAGTTTAATCTTTAACGGTATATATGAAAAATAACAACAAGATGCCAGTATATTTTTCCCATTATTCATCTCAGTATTTTTCATAACAGCACTTCGATCATCATCGATTTTCATAGCGCTGATAAGATAATGTAATTGACATAATCAATTACCTTACCCCATGCGGAGAGTACAGACGTGAAGAAGAAGACATAATGTATTGAGAGATTTACTTATATAGTCCAGTGGTCTTATGGTAAACTGCCTCATACCATATCAGAGATTCTGTCTAATTTGAGATCAGATGACTATGTCTGAACCTGTCCCAAAATAACGTACTTATCTGTTGAATAATATCATATTCATTAAACTAAATTACTGCACATAGCATATAAATATAACTGACAACAGGAATCAGTTTACGCCAATTTAATAACCTGTCCTAACAGGGAGCGCTGGGTGAGACGGGTACACTCTAATTTCTGAGCAATAACTCGTCGGCATGCATCTGGGCTTCCGTCTTACGTAACAAATTGCAGTAGCACGATCGCAATTGTGTTGTAAAACATAAATCATGGCGGACGTTGCACCGGGCGCGAAACAATAAATGTCGTTGGCAGACTGTTTTTGTGAAGATCTAGAGACATCGTACAGAAACACTCGGCTTGCCAGGGGAATATTTGTTTGTCACGAGAATATTTGTTGATGCAAGGAATTTCTATTATAATGTCGCTTTTTGATTAATTTGAAGACAAATATGACTGCCTGGTTGGTCGTGTTCGTTGCAAGTGCGACTGCCGATCTTGAGGTCCCGCGTTCGATTCCTGGGTCGAACGTTGCAACAATTTCTAATTAGAAAATTTTCCGTTAGAAAATCTAATTAGAATTCTGGCAGTGGTTTGGAGTCTGGATATGTGCCCGATACATGGCAATAGGCTCACCACCGATTACATAGTGGGACGTGAACCGGTGAAACGTGGGGCTGTTCTGCATTCCTCTGCTTACCTCTTCGGGGATTACAGGCGTGAAGTCACGTTACGTTCATTAATGAGGTGCGCACCAGCATCTTATGTGTTATTTTCATTGAATTTGATTGATTTAATAAATTCTTCTATCGTCTACTGTAAGGTGTTTAAGAATTTTTAGTTTTAATTCAATAAATCACACATTCAATATATCTACACATCGGCATCATGTACACTCTTGTGTCTTGTAATTTGGAACACAATGTCTTTTATATATGTCCACGTACTGGTATTGTTGTGAAATTTTCCCGACTGGCATACATTGAGAACAAGCGGGAAAGGATTGTTTCTTTTCGGCAAGAAGTGTACCGGAGTGTTTACGTGTTTTTATGTAAAACGGTTTTCATGTCCATCTTGGGTGAGATTTGTACCGGTTTTCCTTTTGTAATGCATCTCGCGGGAGGCTTTGCTTTTTATCCTTTGCGCTCGTTCCATTTGGATATCATACTGATTGTTGTGGGAGATTTTGGAAATGGAGTGCTGTTTTAAAACTGCCCTCGAATTTTGGGTCGCCGCTGTCGGCAGTAATTCATTTCTTCGTGTAATTGCGTTTAATGTCTTTCCGGCTGCTGCGGATAGGAACGTTTTATGAAATTTGTGATTTCTTTTCTCTATAATGTTAAAATGTAGCTTGAGCACATTTCTGTGTTAGGTAATATCTTGTTTTAATTATTTTTGTTTCAATTATCTAATACTTTTTCGTTATAATGAAATATTCTTGTCAAATAGATCAAGGATGATAACGATTGTGCTTGGTACTTACTTCTTTGATAATCGACTAGGTTAAGTGTGTATATGGTAAATAATGGCTAATTTATTAAGAATTCTGAATAACATTTATAGGAAATAAACCTTAATCGGTAATCATTGTCGGTACAGAATACTTGAGGACAAAACTATTCTTGAACAGGGAACGAAATGTTAAATGAGGAGCATATTGTGAATATTCATAATATTTCAATAAAAGTAGAAGTGATTAAATTGGATTCAAAAAGAAAAAATCTGTTGTTAGAAGATTTAGAGCTCTCGGTACAATTGATAACCACTCTTACTAGTTTGTTCCTCTATCTCATTGATTGAACTACATGTTACCTCTAATGAAATGTGCGTCCAAGTGAATTATGTAGCCTAATACCATGAAAACTTTGCACGGCCGATCGCCTGTGTGTGATTTGGGACCTTCCTAACTCTCATACACCCTATACACTTTATAAAACCCTTTCTCTTCTAGCTTAAGGTTCAATTTCGTGTGCTCAACAAAAAGTATCTTACCATCGAGTTTATATTATCATGTGTGCGCAGGGTCGATTCTTCTTTGCACAGTCGTAAATGCAAGTTTGTAAGATTAAATAGAGCGATCGAATTGAACATTCGATTAATTCCACGCATTTCGTCAGTTGCTATATCGTGCTCTGGTTCTATTTGATTGCGTGTCCATTGGGAACCATGCTATGCACATCATAGCACCGTTATTTTGATGACTCTTCTTGCGTTAATTTGATATACGTATAGCATTCTATATGTCCTTTTACAATTTCCTAAGGTTTCTGCCCATGTGGATGTTATTTTTCTTTACATCCACTAACTTGTTATCTACACCGTTGTTCCAATGGAAACCTGGACAATGTATATCATTATCATCATCAACCTTTCTAAGTACAGTATTGGATGTAGGCCTCTTATGAGGAGTTGTTTGGTCCATTATCCATAATTTGGTTATACGGGTTGGGGTCGCAGAGTAAGCTCGTCACACAGCCTACGTTGCTGTTGCGGCAATGTTATTGAAAGTTGCTGAACCCTGCGATCAGCGGGTGTCAGGTTTATTGGCGTCTTACGACTCTCTGGCATTCCGGCATGCAATATAAGTAGTAGTAGGACAAGTTTCCTACGCCCGACAATAATAGTAATGTCTCTATAAAATAATATACCACATTCCATTTTTTATTTTATTCATTAGCTAAATAATTAATATGTTTCTGTGGAGTTTTCGTTTATTTCATGTTAATATACATTGTAAAGCCACTTACGAATAAAGTAAAAAATGAACAAAACCTTTTTCAAACGAAAATTGGAAATTGTAAATTTTCTGTTCCACGTTACGAATGCTTTACGTTAAAATTGCATGGAGCTCGATAGTAATGGAGAAGTCTATTAGGATTGATGCAGATGATGTGTACTAACCGTCTGCACACAAAGATGGATCTCAAAACACAAACATTGTAATACAAATACCGCGTTTGAAATGAGTTTTATCTAATATCTGCCGATCAAAATATTGTAGAAGTTAGAGTATTCAATTTAAATGGTGATGATGATAACAATATATTACCAAAAATGTGCATACATGTCGATAGTGAGAAGTAATGATGAATGTACGAGTAATATTGTTACTGATGTTCCGATAGAATTACTTCCAAAGTTATTGATGAAATCAGGCAGATAGGCAGGATATGTGGATAGATAGACTATAGGTACGGAGTAATAAATTGGTCAACCAGAGCATGCTCTTAAACGTTCTTATTACGTGAAAACACTCCTCTAGCAGTGGCACAATAAATGGTGTGTCGATGACATTTGTTGTTGCTGCATCGGCTTTTGATTCAGGCATTTGTTTATTTCTCTTTGCATATACACAAAATGAACCTATGTGGTACAATAACATGTGGCTGTTAGGGTGGAGGGATAGACGGCAATGAGAGACAGAGGACACACGATACCGCTTAAAGCTTTTGTTGTTCTAAAAAATTACAGCCGCAAACAAAAATATTGTGAGAGAGAATCTGAAATAATATTGCATCGAGCGGAAAATATGAAAGCATCCAGGCAGCGCCCGGTTCCGTAAATCTAAAATCCAACACTACAAAGAGTTTGTTCCAGCGCGATACACTATTTATATTTTTTCTCAAAGATACACGCGCGTTCGAACGAACCTGAGAGTTAATATGACAGAACCGTTAATAATCACTCAAAAGTAAACTCAAATCCCTTATACATAAGTTCACTTCGAACTGGCAAACTAACGAAATGTACAAGAAAAAACCCGGCGATACGCGTGCTTAACGATTTTAGACTTTACGTGAAAGAAATAAGGTTGGTCGTTTATATTTTTACTCTCGCACGGAGCAGGTGTGCTGAAACATGGAACGCATTCGAGCATCCCCTTCACGACGTGTCCATTCGAATGTAAGAGTCCTTATTGGAAAAATATAGGGAAATCACATCGACCCGAGCTCATCCGTCTGTCGCTGTTGGGGAATCGAGTTGTCATAACAAACGTGAACAAACACCGGTGCGCAGCTAGTGTTTGTCGTACAATGGCAGACAAACATCGGATGTTGTACGACGAAAATATAATACGACAAAAGCGAGCAAAATGCGAGCGCTGAGAACGCAGCTATGATATTTCGCGGGAGAAAAATCGTGCGTAATAGTTCTAAAGCGTTAACAAATGTACATTATTATTTGGTTTTATGGCACTTTTGCTGATATTAATCCTCATTCCGGTATTTATATTAGGCATAATATATACAGACAGATTAAAAAAAAATAAACGTTACCCTGTTCAGAATGAAGACTTTTCTGAATTGTTACGTATGGAAGAGTATAAAAGAGATGGAGTCTGCGGAAGCCGAAAGTAACTCAGATGATTTATAAAAGTATACATTACCTTCATTCATGATCATTTATTTTATCGTTCTAATATTAAACATCTCTCAGACTGAGAAATATGTTAAAAATTGTTATAAGAAATTGTGTATTTTTTAGTAATCACGAATCAGCTGACACAGTCAGAATATTGAGGCAAGTGCACAGGTTCAAAAGCAGAATACATAACTAAAGATATTGTTCCTTTGTCTATACATTTACCTCCCTGAACCTTGCGTAGGGGAGGAGTGCGTACCTAATTATAAGACAATCAGTAACCACCGATTAGTGATATTATATTAGCTAATCAGTAATAATATTATTATAATGCCAGATCAAAATATTATGAATTTGCTATTTGTAGTTTCCTTCACTATACATATCTAATTTTTGTTAAATCTGAATAAAGAGCGATTTTTGACTCATTGACTAACGTCATTGTTAAAATGTCATAAGTATAATATGTATATGTGTATTAACCAGTAATGCAACTGATTCGCGGGTATTAACGTTCAATTGTAGCTATACGTTGTTTATAGCGTCAATTATAAAAAAAAATAACGACGTCAAAACATATTCCTATAGCTTAAAATCCGTCAACATTTCCGATCAGTGCTCATTCGGCCGCACTGCATACGTATCAAACGTTGCTATAAACGAGTTTGTCCGTAGCAAACGCTGAGACCGCAGAGGCGTTGTTAAACACACGTAACTCATAACCTGTGCGCAGATAGTACGGGTTATTGGTTCTGAAGGGTCAGTCAACACGGCTCGCAGTGGCTTGTGAACTGCAAACAAAACTGATGTAAATGTGAGATACGGGGGACTGAACAAAACTATGGCGTGTCAGAAAATTGATAAGTGAATGGCTAGTTAATATAATTTAATATAAATTTTAAAATAGATTTTATTTGAATAAGATATGAGGCATTTCTCTAACGACTAATATCGTGCATTAATGTCGTTTTGGTAGGCTCTCTTTTTTAAATTTTATTGTAATCTACAATTTTCAGATTGTGCCAATATGGATATATTGAGCCCAAATGGATAAATGAGGGATTTTATAATTTCTCAAAGCGACCCTAAACAGTATTCACAACACGGTGGCAGGAGATCACCACGTTTTCTCCAGTAGTAGAAAATCAGCAAACAAGTTTACGGATCGCACTGAAAATTAGTTGGCTCATTGATATAGGGATGCCATTTACATTCGTGCCAGTGTCATTTTCTTACTTACATCTCATAATAGCCCCAATTTCACTAATGACCAAAACGTTTCAGTTCGTTTTAATCTTTTCGGGGATTATAATTAGTGTCTCCAATTAGTATAATTGAGTCCAGGAACCATGGGGACTAGTGGATATGAGGACGTTTCATTGATTTTTTTACCGGAAAGTTACGAATAATATTGAATAAAATTCCTGATAACGAATTCATAATGACGAATATGAAAACATAAGTAGGTCCTGAAAGGATAGACAGAGAAGACCTAATGACACAAGGGTCGTAATTGAGAATTTGAATTAGCTGTTGAATTGACGATATATATCTAAATATGTTTGTCAAACCATTTAGAAATTGAGTAACTATATTTGTATCAGGAATTGTTAAAAAGAAAGCAAGCAAACAGACATGTTTGGCATGAAGCACAAAGGAGACACTACGGATAACTCAGAGTGATACCGAACGCCACAACAAAAATATAATACCACTTATGAGTGGAGAGGAAAAATGAGTACGTTGCGCCGATATTAAAATTTATCAGCCAAGAATTTTCGAGAACAAATCGCCGCATCATTATAACAAGGTTTCGACAAACAAGCGCCCTCTATATATCACACGTATTTTTATTACACGCCGGTAAACAAACAATAAATTTCGCCAGCGTTCGACCTTAACACTGTCTCCAGACAGTTGAAAAGCTGCCGTAACAATAGAGAGATTAGGTTGAATATTGCATTAATCGATTCGAATGGCCTTGAACAGGCGTGCCGAAGGGAAATTGATTTTACGTGCAGGTTATTCGGTTTAGTTTTCTTCGAACCAAATAGGGGAAATGTTTCGAAGAGTTGCCGTGGAATTAGGGGTGTCAATTTTTTTATTAAAATAATGTATAATACGCTATAAAGTGAGGTTGGGTGGACAAAATTTAATAAATTTTATTCTGTTAGAAACATAAACAAAATGATATAATGAACTCTTGCATATCATTACATATTTAAACGTAGAGTTATCATATCAATTTTAAAATCCGATTTTTACAAGCTAAATAATACCGTTATAATACCGTAATTTTCAGAACGGTAATCTAATGTCTGTAATTCCCAAAAAGGTAAGCAGAGGAATTTAGTACACTCCTATGTTTGATAAGTCGGGTTTACGCCCTTTTATGGAGTAGGTGGTGAATCTATCGGGATACATCGGGCACATATCCAGCCTACGAGCCGCCAGAAATTCGAAGTTAGTAACATCTCATAGTGCCCCATCCAGGATGTAAATCCAATACATACTATATTATTTTCACCGTTTGTTCAATTTAACACGTTAATATTATGCTACAGACTGTATACATTTTTAATAATATTTACATATTTGTTTTAAATTCGTTTTAAATAAATTTCAAGTTTTCAATCTACGATGCTGACAACCCTGTAAGTAGTCGTCAACATGATTTAGTGACAGTGGGGAGAATGAAAAATGGCGGTATCGGGACACAAATCATCCGAACGCCTATTGGTGCTGTGACTGAACGATAGGTTTAGGATTTAGCGGTTATCTGGGGTAGACAGCGCGGCGGCGTTAATTGATGGGCATTTGTTACATGTATATAACGAAGTGGCAACATGACTCGGTGTAACAAGGCCGGGAGCGAAAATGATTCAATCAAGTCACGAGAGTCACTACGATTTATTGACCCGCGTGCGGTATGAGCTCGTCACTGATATCAGAAAAATGAAGGTGGAAAGTGGACTGAGAGGCCATGGTGCGTCTGTCATTGCTATGTATGAAACGTGTTTCAGCCGATTTAGCGCCTCACTACAAATTTTTAACGTAACGTAATCCGTAATACATCTGACCTCTAATCCCCGAAGAGGCAGGCAGAAGAATGCAGAACACTCCCTTATTTCACCAGCTACGTCTACCTCCCTCTATGGAATGGTTGGTGAGCCTATTGCCAAGCACCGGGCACTTATCCAGATTCCAACCACTACTAGAAAATCTAAATTAGATGAAGTTTGTCATGCTCGACCCGGCAATTGATTCCGATCGGCAGTCACACTTGCAACAAACAGGATCAACGAGGCAGTTCAAATTTTTGCAACAATATATAACTATATAGCGCTATTATAATAATATGAGGAGATTTCAAATAAGGAAGCGTGGTGTTGATATGGATGTTCAAGCGGTTTTATTTTATAACATATTTTTAAGTAAATATATTCATATATTTTTTATACTGATCTACCTAAGAATGTGTTTTCGTTGAGAATGTTGAGTTGTTGGATTGTGTATTTCTTTAACATAAGTATACTCATTTTGAATAAGGGGCGTACTGACTTTGTCCTCATAATCCTGATATTCTGTGAAATTTTCCAATTAAATGAAGACCCACTTCATAATACTTACCTCTTCCTGCTCCCTAAAGAGATGAATATTCAAGTAAATTTTTGCCCCTCCTTTATACTACTTGAGAAGCGAGTTCTTGAAAAAACGTTATGCAGTACAGTTCTATAGTAAGAAACGTAGTTTCTTAAAGTTAGGACATTAAAACTGATGAATTTTCAAACATACTTTGGCCTCCATTTGAACGCATACTTGGGCTTTTCATTTTATCAGTTTAATTTAAAAAAAAAAAATGCCCTATTTCAGGTTTTTAAATAAAAGGAGCCTATTGTGTCTACAATATATACGGTTCTAGGTTCTTTGGTTGCAATAGTTTTTAAATCAATTAACACGAAATTAAGTTTTGAGTTTTCACCAATTACGGTTACGTCCCATTATACAAGAATAAGAGTAAGCCTAATGCGGATGGCATTAGGCTAACCACCTGTACCATCAGGCATAATTACAGTTACAGACTAACTAAAATAGAAATATCCAATAGTGCTCGACCCGAGAATTGCACAGGATCCCCGCGTGGGGCAGTCGCGCTTGCGACCAACACTACCAACGAGGCATTCATACATTAACGTCATCGAAACCATTAAAATTTCGTTTATCTCAATCGCTCATAAATTCCAATTTCATGAGATAATCGTTAAAATGGTTTCGTATATGTGATTTAATTATTCAGCATAAATCAAATACAGATTGTGAAGCGAAACACAGACCTCATCTGTTATTTAAATTAATTCAGGGAATCATAAGTACCTACTAGCGAACATGGATTCTATTCCAAGCAGTTCCATTTCAAAGACTCGGAGTTTAGTCATATAATTATTATTAATATTCTAGATATTATGACTTAATATGACTACCGCCATAGTGTAAGTAATATTACCTTTTACATTACTATCTCATACTGTCTATTGGAATTGGATACGGATATAGGATCTGAGTTGGGATGAAGTAAGAATGCATTTTTCGACCCAGTGATAGGTTACCAGGTGGTCGTAAGAGATGACTGAAAGATAAAAGCTTAGGCGGAGCGAGAAACCGTCTTCTGCGATCTCAAATGGAAAAAATATTTCATCCGAGGCCTATATAGACTTAGGCTGATTGCCGAAGAAGACGATAAAGAAGACGATGTGTTGCTGATGATTATTCTCTTTAATTTGGCGTTACATTCTTTTTAATTTGGCGAAAGTAAAAGGTCATTCAATTATTTTCTTTCTTTAGTTCTGTCTGATATATAAATATAGACAGATACCTAGACGAATCTTGTGGAAATGCTGTGAACAAAAATTGTTTTTAAAGATAATTATAATCTAACCATTTTGGAATAAACGCTTTTATAAAGGTCTTAGAATCTCAGTTGGCGGCGAATTCTATAATATTATTGTACAATCGATTACCAGCTAAACGCCCAAATAATATTTAGGTCTACAGTTAATCGCTTGTTGTATTACGAACGAATAAAAGATTAGTGGTATTCGTTTTATTAGCATTGAAACAATAAGCCATGCTTATATAAATTTAAATTCCTTCGGGGATTACAGGCGTGAAGTTACGATACTATCATTTTAACGTTATTTTAGGTCTTTTACGAGATAGGTAGTGAGTACAAAATATATATATGAATTTAAAATGATTTTTATGATTACATTTAAAAGACTTTACACTAAGCAGATAAAAATAGAGTTTACAATTTGTTCAATAAAATAATTTTGCTAGAGTCCATGATCAAGCAAGCTAATGTATATTTATATGTTGTATTGGTTACATGCGGTATCTGTTAGGTTTCCCCGTGGAAACTGATTAATAGTTTTTGTTTTATGACATTATTAAAATTTAAATATGGCTATATAACTAAATACAAGGGGCGAAAAATTGTATAAAAAATGATAAATATTACCTTTGACAGAATAAATAATATTAATATTTTGTATAACATTTAAGCTTTATATATTACTATTGCTTCTTAAATAATCTATTTCAATCAAATTCATATCCATTATATCCCTCCATTTTTATGCCAA